>ML785205.1:102518-118704 GCA_009831015.1 Picea engelmannii | reverse complement strand
AAAACTAATATTAAAACTTATAATAAATTTATTAAATTATTAAGAAATTTTATTTACATAAGTTTAAACTATACGTTAAAATTTAATTCCCCCCCCCCCCTAAGGGTCATTGGAGCTTTTAATTCTATAACTTTGTCATACGGAGGTGGATTTTCGCCCGTGAATAGTCGAAACGTCTGGGGTGAAGTCTAGAATACACCCATGTCATTCACCTCAACAAATTCAGTCCAAATTTTCAGTGACATGTCCCAGAGTGACAGGTACTCAGTTTGGCCCTACAAGCATGCACCAAAAAGAGGCCTAATTGGGAGCCTCCGAGGTCGAATTGGTCCTGGTGAGGGAAACCCATTTCAGCTACAGGTATACAAGCCTGTAGTAGCCTATTAATTCTGGTGTCCAACCTAGAATTTCACCCCAATTTCAAATCCTTTCCCTGATCAGTCTATTGGCCGGCTCCATCAACATACCTTCTCGGGGCCATATCTCACTCATCCGGACTCGGATTTGCACCAAACAAAAGGCAGAGGAAAGGTAATGGACAGAGCTATAGCATGGATACAGTAAAGAATAGATTTGGGACTGTTTGGTATAGAGCAAGAGCCTCTCAATGTACAGATCCAAGGGGTCCTCTTACAGAAACAAGCCCAAATCAAAGCCATGTGTTAGCCAGCTCAAAGGGAAACTTATAGGCAGCAAAGGGGGGGGCATAATCAGGTCTGAAAAGTGCCTGAACAACGAACATTTCCTTACTTACAACGACCAAAGCCCAAAGTCCCCTTCCCCTCCAAAGCAACTCAACAATTCCCCACACCTTGGGGCTTCATTCCGGTGAATCCGGCAGCCATGGATGGCCACATACTATCATAAAACACATCACCTATAGCTACAAAACATGGAAGCAATCAAAGAGCATTTGGGCTGGCACAAATCCCAAGGCAAATGATGATGTGGCATATCAAGCTTTGTCATTTTATGAAAAATAACTTTTTGTAATATAAACTCTCGTATGATTTACTTTTGGCATGTAATTATTATGCAATTGAAGGGTCAAGTCAAATATGATTTGATCCCCTTTTTTTTTGGATAAGATTCCCTTTTGGATAAGGTTCCCTTTTTGGATAAGGTTACTTTTTGTAAAAAAGGACAAAAATACTTTAGGGTTGGTCCACTTGTCACTTTTCCAAAAATGACAAGTGTTTTGTGACCTAACCCTAGGCCTTCCCCTCTCCTTTATAAATAAGAGGGTTGGCATTGTAAAAAAAGGGAGGATGAATATAGTAACAAAGCTCTGCTGAAATTTATAAGACTCTTTTTGTGTGTGTACTTGTTGAATTTTAGTTGTTGAATGTGTCATTTGTTGGTTAAGGGTTGAGGGGTAGGGGTAAATGCTTGATATGTTAGCTATCTCCAGGAGGGATCGGTTAGCTAGGTGTTTGTTGTTGCTTCCTTGGGTTTAACTTGCTCACTTTCATTTTCTAACAACTTGGTTTAATTTGTTTAATGTGTTTTAGTGCTGATTTTCTGAAGTATTCAATTGTTTTCAACCTTAGCTAGTGGTTGGGAGTCCTAGGGCCCCTTAGGAGAACCCTTAAATAGACCTCATAGCTGATTGTCCATACTTGTTTGCGTTATCTTTTCATTCATGTATGTTTCTATTATGTTTTCTTACCATTAACCTTGCTGTCTCAAACAGGAAAATGGATCATTTTGGTCAAATTTCCCCCACGGGACAACCATCTTAGTTGGCTGTTATATAATTCTTATATGTAAATTTATGTTATGTTTATTTCAGTTTTTTCCATACATAAACACTAAAATTTCATTGTTTGCCTGCAAGGATACATCCAGTCACCCATTCTGCTTCTCTTAAGCGGTTGGGGACCACCTAGAGACCTGTTTGAGGCAAAGGGGCCAGCAGGGCAGCGAAGAAAAACACACATTTCAATCGGTAAATCCTATCCAATCACTCTCATACACACTTTAATTATCACTTGCACTCACTCCAAAAATTTCTGATCTACGTATCAATGTTTATATGTTCAATTTGTGCAAGTAGTTTGAATGGTCCACTTGTGATTTCATGCTAAAAATCTGGTTAATACTTGTGTAGATAACAATCACATATTTTGTATTTCAAACACTAAATTTCCAATCCCCATACAATGAGTTAGTTGGGGCTTTCATGCATATGGCAGCTTTGCCACTCGCAAAAAGTCTCAACCCATTCCTTTGGGTTGAATGTTGTAATTGTTATGTTGTAATTATCTAATCTTGTTACATTTTCATTGTATCATCTTTTCGCTCACTAATCTACAGGTGGATGCCCCAAAAAGGGCCTATGCATAATCAACAAGCTAAATATATGCAAAACGCCGCAAAGAAGACTTGAAAACAATTTAGGGGTCCACCCCATACATAGAAAACAAAAACTTATATTATTTAGATATTTACATACACATATTATCTAGCCGTGACATATATGTCACTTATCTATTTTCTTGTTTCATGTATATAGTTTCAAAACAGATTTCAATTTCAGTAACCAGGAGACACACTTGTGAAAGCAAGGCGTGACCTCGCCACGTGGATGGTCTGGTATTTCATTTTATGCAATTTCAATTTCATAGAATATTAAGAGTCAAAGATAGGGAGTCTTCATCAGGAGCCCCTCAGAAGTTGTCTAGTTAGTATAAGTCGAGTGGTCTTCCCTCAGTACCACACGGTCAAGGAGTTGATTAGCTTAGCTCAGTTGGAATACTACTCTGCTTGGGTAAGCTCAACAAAAACCCTCTTTAGGGGGGTGCTGAGCCTCTTCTTTTTCTCAGGTATCCTTCTTCCATCCAAGCGGCTTTAAGAGCCCGAAAGCGCTAGTGACGAGAAGTGGCTAACCCCTACTTATTTGAACTGCATGGGGCACTCTTCAACCTAACCATCGTGGACTACTAGGACTACTCTTCTTATACTGGTTGGCACAGTTTCGGGATGTATTTTCCTGATCGGGACAACCTTCAAAACAGTGTGGTGTCCAAGGCATGCGATAAAAACAAAAATTGACCGATAAAATACTTTTAAGGTCAACCTTTCGTCAGTCCACCTTTTCACTCATGAACCAAAACTGAAGTTGTGTACACTTTCCCTTATATCATAGCTGTAACAACTTGTTACAAAGCTGTTCATCCACTTTTACAACCCTTTTTTGATTTAACAATTTTCCGGGGTCACTTCCCGGGTCAACCCGGGGGGTATTGAGCCATTATGGGCTTGTTTCCTTGCCTTGAAAGATTTGAACAACTTTCTGTTCGCAATTTATAGCCATTTAAAAGTACTTGGCTGTAGCTTTTAAGCCCCCTTTTCACCCTTGTTTCATAACCTTTTACTTAAAGCATTCATTGGTCATTTACCCAGGATACCAGTTTACCCCGGTGACCCATTCTGGGATAGTTTCCAACACTTTAAGGAAGGGAACAACTCGCTGTCCACTTTATTTAGTTCACTGTCCTGAAAATCAACAAGCTCATTTTCATCCCATTGTCCATAATTTTCACCCCCCAGGCTATTTTAGCCATCCAGGAAGCTAAGGAAGGATAACACCCAGGGTGGATGGTCCTGAGAACGACTTCTTGTAAGTCTTTCACCTTTCTTCTTCCCCTTCTTTACCGCCTCAGGTGAAGGACCACCTGAGGTGCAGGTAGTCTCTGCCTCATGCCGAGCTACCAAAGGGGCTGTAACCAGCTTAACGACCGGGTAGGTCGTATCCGTCCCTACGAATAGATTTTTCTTATAACACCCGCCCTTTTCTGGCGACTCCACTGGGGAGCTTGCAAACCTCTTTAGATTTGTCTGTATCCCAAACTTGTACTAAACATTGGATCTGAATTCTTTGTGGTCCTTTTCCTACTCGTTGACAAATTTTTGACAAGATCTTTCAGTGACCCTTTTGAATTTTCTTTGGTACTCGTTATAGTTCAGTTTCCTTGCAATTTCCATTGCACCTAGGAGTTATAAATACCATCGAGTTTTCCTTTCCTTTTACCTTGTCGGTCTTTGATTTCACTTGTTCGAACTCACGTGAGAAGTTATAAGTCTGTCATACCTTACCTTCCACTTCGAGAAGAACAAAAAACAAAGCTTTGTTTTAGTTGGGTTATTTTACATTGTGTTAGAAAGAGTAGGATTGTCGGTGATACACCCCTAAGTACTCAACGTACTTACTTGGCCCCTTGCAAGATGGCAGGGCGCAAGTATCCTAAGACTAGGGAAATAGTGTCCCCCAGGGTTACAAGAAGTCAAAATTCGCGAAAGAAAACAAGTAGTGAGACACATATACCTGGGAAACCAAGGAAACTTGTTACCTCTGCAGTGTGAACTGAGTCACCCTCTTCCTCTTCTCCTATTCAAAGCCCCTTACTAAAGAAAACTTTGGTTAATCCAACAATAGTTACTAATCCTCAAGTTGTTTCTCCCATCATTTCAACAACTGTTGTTGTTTAGCCCATAGTTGTATCGATGGCAATGCCATGGCAACCCGACACTCCTTTGAGGTTAGCTAGACCTCTTCATGACATACTTGCGGATGCCCCAAATAGACTTCCCAAGTTTAGTGGCACTGGTACTTTGAGTGATGAGGAACATATACAAAACTTCTATGATGCCTTAGCGCTTATGGACATAACAATTCCCAATGTCATCATTAGACTTTTTGTGAGAACCTTCGAAGGTGAAGCAGTGAGATGGTATCGCTTGCTTCCTAATGATAGTATCCCAGATTGGGACACTATGATCCAAGAATTTAAGAAACATTTCCAAGGGGTGGATGATGTGGCTTCCCTCCTTAGGGATTTCACGACCATCTCCATCCATGAGGGTGAGAAAATATGAAATTTTAATCAACGCTTTACCTCGACCTTGAATAGGATCCCAACTGCTTCCAAACCATCTGGGAACAATTTGTTACATTATTACATGACCGGCATGAATCCGAATGTAAAATACATATTAAAAGATAAATCAACGCAAACTTTAGATGTGGCCAAGACTAGCGCCCTGGAAATTGAAAGAAACATGGAGGAATCCGGTATGATTCCTTCACCTTTAGTGCAGCCCCATTTTAACGGGAGACCTAGGAATGATCTAACTCGAAATGAGGGTCCTCAGTATGAACCTCCACCTTCCCAAACTTCAAGGATTGAAGAAAAGGAAAGTTCGGAAACACTCAAGTTGTTAATGAACATGAACAACCAAATACTTTCTCTTAATTGAAAGGTGAATGACATGCAGTTTTCTGCCATTTCGAGGCCAAGACATCCTTTCTCTCCTACTCCTACTCCTAGGCAACATGCTGATGAAGTGGATTGGTGTCACTTTTGCCAAGACTTCCATGACCCTGAGTATTGTTATGCATATACACGTCATGTGGAATTGTCTAAAAGCGGAAAAGCACATTTACCTCCAGTAAAAAACAAACTTGCTTCCACCTCCCAAAATGACCAAGTTAACATGGAAGACTCTATCCCCTGTGATGACAATCTTCTTTCTTTCGGAAGATTTGTTTTAGAGACTAGGAGCCAGGCCCCTAAAACCACTCCGCAAGGGGTGGAAGAAGCCAAAAGCGATCCCAAGGACAATGAAAAGGGAAAACTTCCCGCAAATGGTAGATTACCTTCCCCTACAAGGAACAGGGTTCCTTGGACCCCAAAAAAGGTAAACTTGCCTAATAATCCACCACTTTGTTTCCCAACACCGATACCTTACAACGTCATTGAAGATCTAGCGAAGGTTCCCACCCACATGACATTATTAGATGCTCTTAGAACACCCGCTTAGTGTGAAAACCTTTCACGTGTTCAACAAGCACCCCTTACTCCACGAATAGAACAGAGACTTCCTCTTTTCAAAGAGTCCACTTCTCAACCTAGGGAAGCATACAATGTTATTGATTTAGACCCTAGCATTCCTCCTTTCTATATCTCAGTTTTGATTTTTGATTTTGTGCTCCATAACTGTGTCGCTGACATAGGAGCGAGGCACAATGTCATGCCTTTGAGAGTCATGAGAAGAATGGGTCTTGAATGCACAGGACCATGTAAAGACCTGTTAGCTTTGGATTCTAGGACTATAGAAACCATCGGTTACATTAAAGACTTATCCATTGCTTACGACCAAGCCCTAGAGGTGAGCATGCTCATAAACGTCATCATAGCAGATATACCTGAAGCATATGGCATGCTTTTAGGGAGAGAGTGGTCCACCAAAGTAAAAAAGGGTCGTTACTTCATGGAGGGGACCCACTTCACCTTTCCTCATAAAGGCATTGAAGTAGTTATTAAGAGGGAACCAAAGTACTGAGAGCAGGTTGTACCTTCTTCCTATAATACAAAACATGTGTCTTTTCAAGATACAGGTATGGGTACTTACGCTGTATTATCTGAGGAAGATGTACATGTCCCTACTTCTGAGTTGGAGGAAATGGTGTGGAGTATGTATTTTGATGGTGCTAAATCCAAGAATGGATCCAGGGCTGGTGTCCTTTTGTGTGATTCCAAGGGAAACACAATTCCTTTTTCTTTTCGGTTAGAATTCCCTAACACTAATAATATGGCTGAATATGAAGCTTTAGTTCAAGGCCTCCAAAAGGCCTCAAGCTTAGGAATACGCCATTGATTGGTGAGTGCGGATTCTGAATTGGTTGTGAATCAAATTAGAGGTAAGTATGAAGTTCACAACCCACGCCTTAAACAATACCACCGAAGGGCTAAGGAACTTATTGAGAAGTTCTTATCTTTCAACATTCAATTCGTGCCTAGGGCCGCAAACCACGTAGATGATACTTTGGCCTTGGCTGGTTCTTGTTTCTCCTCAGATTTTGTAAGGTCTATTGAAGATATACAAGTCCAAATTTTACATAGGCCTGCGTTACCAGATAATGTCGAATCTTGGCAAGTTTTTGATACTGATGAACAAATCTGTAGATTCCTTCAAAACAAGGAGGAGTTTGAAGAGTTACATATCAACCATGAGTTGGAAGAGGAAACAGGGAACGTAATTCAATTAAAGACAAATAAGATCCTCCCTGGTTTGTCAGCATTGGAATCCATGTTTGATTCCGATGATGCCATTACTTCTGTGCCTAGTATTGATAGTGAATATGTTAGGAAGGTGCGAGAAGCCATACCTATTAACTTGGGAAGTGAGAAAGATCCAAAACTGGTCTATATAGGTGCGCAGTGTTCCCCTTCTAAGGTCGCTCAAGTCACAGGACTCTTGACAAAATTCAAAGATGTTTTCACCTGGTCCTATCAAGACCTCAACGTTTTCGATATGCGGGAGATCGTCCATGCCATACCCATTATCCCTGATTCGAAACCTTATAGACAGAGGAAGAGAAAAAACAACCCATCTTTGGAACAAACAATTAAAGATGAATTGGATAAGATGGAGGCATCCGGGGTCATTTACCATGTTCGTTACTCACAATGGGTATCTAATTTGGTTCTGGTTAGGAAGAAAACTGGCGATATTCATTTGTGTGTCGACTTTCGACATTTGAATAGAGTGTCCCTAAAGGACAACTACCCCGTCCCACCTATGGAAGAGATTCTCCAACAAGTCTCCGGGTCTCAAATGATGTCCCTTTTAGGTAGCTTCTCAGGTTATAATCAGATAGCCCTCGATCCTTCTGATAGTCATAAAACCATCTTCACCACTCATTGGGGCACATATGCATATAACAAGATGCCTTTGGGATTGATTAATGCTGGGAACACCTTTCAACGTGCCATGGCCATTGCTTTCAGAGGAATATTGGGTAAGGTTATTGTTGTTTACTTCGATGACCTCACGGTCTTTTCCAAAGAACAGGGTAGTCATTTTGATCACCTTAGGCAGGTTCTCCTTAGATGTCGTAGGTTTGGCATATCTTTAAATCCTAAGAAGTCCATTTTTTATGTTATGGAGGGAAAACTTTTGGGTCACATCGTCTCTCAAGAAGGTGTAAAAGTTGATCCTGGGAGAGTGGTAGCAATCCAAAGGCTGCCCTTACCTACCAATAAAAAGGAAATGCAATCTTTCTTTGGGAAGATAAATTTCCTGAGACGCTTCATTCCTGATTTTGCTCAAGTAGTTAAACCTCTAAATCAGCTTATGAAGAAAGACATTCAGTTCAAATGGGACCCTCCTACCCATCAGGATTTTGAATCCATTAAGCAAGACATTGTTTTTTCCCCTCTGTTAGTCAATCCTGATCCCTCTAAAGACTTTGTCATGTACACTAATTCGTCAGAGGAGACAATTTCTGCAATCTTGTTGCAAAAAGACCATGTGGAAAATCTTAGGCCAATCGCCTTCGTGAGCCAAAATTTGAAACCCCACCAACTGAATTATTCTCCACTGGAGAAACATGGTTATTCCTTGTATAAAGCATTGGAACAAGTTCAAAATTACATCCAAGGCCATAAAGTTTAGGTTTTTGTGCCTACATCTCTCTTAGTCACCGCTTTGAATCAAACCAAATTGCATAGTAAGTGGTCCAAATGGATCATGCATATGAAAGAGTATGACTTGGAAATTGAGCCAACAAAAACCATTAGGGGAATAGGGTTGGCTAGGTTGCTAACCCGATCCCATCCCTCGATCATAGTTGAACCACCTCAAGTAGATGACTAGATTGCTTTCGAAGAACTAGTTAATGAAATTGAGTTAGCCTCACAACCATGGTACGGACCTATCATATATTTCCTGATCAATGGTGTGTGCCCACCGGACATGGATACTAAAGCCAAACGAACACTTCGTTTACAAATTGTCTGATATGTTTTACAAGGTCAAATCCTTTACCGAAGAAACCTTGATGGGGTCTTGTCACGATGCTTAACTCCTGATCAAGCCCAAATGGCACTTGAACAATGCCATTTTGGGGTTTGTGGAGGTCACTTTTCATCCAAAACCACTACAACGAAAGTTCTACATGCAGGATACTTTCGGCCTTCACTCCACAAAGATGCCCATTTACTTGTTTGGAAATGCAAAGCTTGCCAACACTTCACTGGGAAGTAAAAGTTGGTTGCCTTACCTCTTAGACCTATTGAAGTCCAAGTCCCTTTCGCAAGATGGGGCGTGGACTTTATTGGACCGATTTCACCGTTGTCCAGTGCTGGTCATGTATTCATCTTAACATCCACAGACTACTTTATAAAGTGGGTTGAAGCAATCGCTCTTAGGAACGCTACGAGTCAACAGGTGGTAGAATTCGTTGAACGTAACATTTTATCCTGTTTTGGGACCCCTGCCGAGATATTAACTGATAATGGATCAGCTTTCATGTCTGATTTCATGTTACACCTTGGTGTTACATACGGTATCCAACTTTTTCGATCTTCCACCTATTACCCCCAAGGTAATGGTTTGGCCGAATCAACGAATAAAAACCTGATTCGGATCCTTAAGAGGACAGTTAAGGATAACAAGCGTGATTGGCACACAAAGTTAAACTTTGCTTTATGGGATGATCATATAAATCCAAAGACAACAACGGGTCAAAGTCCTTACACTCTGGTGTATGGCGCTCCTACTGTCCTTCCTGTTCACTTACAAATTCTAGCCTTGAGGTTGGCTATTGCTGAGGCAGAAGATGATTTCCAAACCTTACAACATCGTTTAGACACACTCCTCGAATTATAAGAGGTAAGAAAGGATGCATTCCAACACCTCCAAAAGAAGCAAGACATTGTTAAACGTTCCTTCGATAAAAGAGACACAATGGTAAATTACAAAGTAGGAGATGATGTTTTATTATGGGACAAAGCACATGAGGCCCCATCCAAACATTGCAAGTTTGATTCATTATGGTTGGGTCCTTACACAATCTACGAGGTCTTAGGGACAAATGTTTTCAGATTAAAAACCTTGGATGGCGAACCACTTCAATTCCCCGTGAATGGTCGTCACCTAAAGTTCTTTTATTCCTGAGAGGCCTCGTCATCTTGTACATAAGTCACCATTCGTTCTTTTCTGGTTTTTATCTATTCAATGTTATTGATTCTCTTTCTTGTGTGTATTTACTGTTACATTTTCATGTTTGTACTTTTCCCCATGGTTTTAGTCTTAAGGCCTTTTTCCCTTAGTTCCAGTTTTGGAGTATAATCCCTTCTTTGTTTTTTTTCCATGTGTTGGTCTTTTCCATTTTAAGTTGTAGGTTGCCTTCTTTTGGGTTTTTCTAGTGTTCAATACGAAGGATATTGTCTTTACTATTGGGTGGTTGCATGGAAATACTGGATTCCTAGAATCTCTTTTACCATACTTGACATTTTGGGAAACTCTGTCTTAAAGTCATCTTAAATGGGTGTAAGTCTGGTTGTTAGTTCATCAAAGTCAGCAGGGAAAGTCTAAGGAGGTAGCATATCATTCTCTGGTGAAGCTGAAAACCATGATGGCATGATGTCTTACATAGCTATGTGATTGCAACTGCACTTTACCTGACCACTTGAAATCTGATCTCTCCAAGCAATGGTTGTTTTCCTACAAAGTTCCATCACTTATGAGCACTTGAGATTTCAGCATCTACTGCCACAGGTTTTTTATATTTCTTTATTCCCTTGTTTGACTGGTTTGCTTGCTAGTTTTCCTTCAGTGAGTCGTTGATTTCAAAAGATTCCTGTTTGCTTGTCTATGTGTTGAGAATCGAAGGTATGCATGAGACTTTGTGTTGGGCCAAGGTTCACCTTAAGCCTCGATTCTCACAGTTAATCCGTAATCCAGGTGAGGGACCTGTGTCACTTGGGCCACATTGCTCAACAAAACCCGGGTCATTATTCCCATTCTTCCATCTTATGTGAATCTCAGTATAAATTATGTTGTATATATTTATTGCACCAATTTCAGTCTTCAGTTATATTTAATGTGAAAAATGGTCCTTATACTATAGTTGAATTCCCCACTCACCCAAATCGGTCACTTTGAACGAATGAATTTCCACAAAGTATTCCCGCCTGTCACGCGGGTGATCCCATTGTTCGACATGCTTTGGAAAGAATTTCCCCTCCGGCGCCAAGAATGTTGACCCAAAAAAACTGCTCTGGGCTCAACATGATGTTTTACACAGTTACTTCTCCATAAACGACCCTTGATGATATGGTTCCAGTCAAAGACAGTGGCAGGGGTCATAGTTACTATGGCCTCTGCCCTTGAAAGAGTATTAGTTGGTTGCTTTCAAGGATTTGTGGGCCTTCCCATGACATTTCTTCATCATTTCAAGGCTTTTCGATTCAAGGAATACAACACTTCCAAGTGGTAGGGATCGGGACAAGCTTTTCAATGAGATATCATGAACTTGATTCCGAGTCAGTATGACCCCATACGAGGCACGCGAAGTTAGTATGACATCCTGGTCTGATTCTGTTCATATTATGGTATTAAAGGGGAAATCAAACTCATACATGGTGTAGGGAAGTGCGATACCTTTCCAACGTTGTATCCCGTGCTTGGTTTCGACCCCCGGTTGGTAAGAACGAGCCTTCGCAAGTTTATGACCACTTTTGAACACCAAATTGGTTGCAGTGATTCATGATTTAAAATTGGTGGGTAAAGAGTTATAAATCAAATATTCAGATATGCCACACTGTAATAGACTCATACACCTTTCCAACGACGTCTCATTTGCCTCATTTTGACTTCAGATGGCCTGGTTAGAGCTGTCACAAGTTGGCCAATAATTTTAGGCAAAAAGGGGTCTACCAGCTCGCATGATAGGGTTTCATAACAGCTAAGACAGTCATAAATTACCCTAGCACAAACTTATATTGTCACCTCATCGAAGTACTCATCGACACCTTTCCGACGGTATCTCATTTTCCTCGATTAGATATCGTATGGCGATTTGGCACCTTTCGCAAGATTAGGTGTCATGTGGGCCCACTAGCAAGTCAAGGGTTTTAAGTCGTCACTGTTTCGGGCCGAATTTGAGGGCTGAGGTGGAATTATCTCAATTTGGTGATGAAATATTCTTGATTTACTCGTCAATACCTTTCCAACGATGTGACTTGCGTCCGATTCCGACTCCGTCTCACCAGTCAACATTTTTTGGGCTAAGTCAACTGCAGCGGGGTCAAAGTCAAAGTCAAACTTTGACTTGCACATTTTTCCAAAATTATTAAAAAATTAATAAAATATTTGATTAAATATTTCCAGGAAATTTGGGGAATGGGCACGTAGCCTCATGCAAAATGGGGGAAAATTGTTTTTTTTTGAAAAAATTAAAAAAAAAACAAAATCCCCTTCTCCTCTCTCCCAAGCCATTTGGACAATTTGGCCAGAAAGGGGAGAGCTATGCAACAACAGTTCATGGAAGCAGAGGGAGTTTTTGGACAGCAGCAATAAATCAGCAGTGGACAACTAGCTTCCATGCTGCCATCTCCAACAGTTGGCCAGGTAATCCATTAATGCCATTTCCAAAAAACCAATAAGATATGTTGTTGGTTGTTTTGAGGTTCTGCAAGAAGAAATTAGTTTTTGTTTCCCTGTTTCAAAGATGAGATTGCTTGCTGGTTTAGTTTTATGGATTAATGCCTGAGTTTATTAAGGGTGTCTGTGTGCTGAAAGATGCAAAGGAGAGGGGATTCAAACCCCTCTTGGGCATCTTTCCCAAGCCTCCATGGCTCCTTTAAATTTTGAATTGTAAAGCTATCTATTGGAGGTTGCAGGCCTGGGCATGTCACTAGGAAGCCCTAGGCTTTGAACCCCAGCCCTCCCCTTTTCCTTTACCCAAGAACCTGAAGAAATTACCCAGAAATTCAAGTGGAGGGCAGGGGGTTTGAACCCAAAACCTCTCCTCCATTTTGTTGGTGAAAAAACCCACTAGGCCTATAGTTTTCAAAATTTAATTTTGGGTGGCTGGTCGCCCGTCCAGCACCTAGGCGCCACCACCACCACCTCTGCAACTCAGCCCCTTCCTCCTACGCCCTCGGCCTCCTCCACCCTCTACGCATGCGTCCTCACCACCTCGGCCTCACCTCCTACGCCCATGCCATCCACCTCCTACCTCTGTGCGCGCTCTTCCTTCTGCCCAAAGCCACCACGCCTCCACCTATGCCCTCCTCGGCCTTTTCCTCCCACTGCTCCTCTTCTCCCTCACAACCACCTCCCACAGCCCACGCAACCTCTCCTCTCCTCTCCTCTCCACGGCCTCCATACCTCCCATCTCCCACGCACGCGCTGCCCACAACCCACAACTCCACTATTCCTTCCACATCTCTCCCGCGCGGCTCCCCCACGCAACCACCGCCTCTGTCGCCTCCTCCTTCTGTTCCCTCATCCATCACCTCCCTCTCGGCTCTGTTCTCTCCTCCCTATGCACACGGCCCCTCTCCCATTCCCTCCTGCGCAACTCCCCCACACAACCACCACTCCTTCGCCCAGCCGCCCACGAGTCCCAGCCACCACCACCTCCGTTTTCACCAAACCCCATGGCCCCTTTGGAGCCCGGCCCCGATCACGTGGGCGATCAGGGGCGATGGTTAAACCCCCTTTTGTGTTTTAATTTAATATATATATATATATAATTTAATTTTTATATAGTTTTTAATTATATAAATTAAATTTGTTTTTTTTTTTTAATTTTTAATTTTATAATTTGTTTTTATTTTTGTTTTATTATATATATATATATATTTAAAAAAACTAATATCAAAACTTATAATAAATTTATTAAATTATTAATAAATTTTATTTACATAAGTTTAAACTATATCTTAAAATTTAATTCCCCCCCCCTAAGGGTCACTGGACCTGTTAATTCTATAACTTCGCCATACAGAGGTGGATTTTCGCCCGTGAATAGTTGAAACGACCGGAGCGAAGTCTAGAATACATCCATGCCATTCAACTATGCAAATTCATCCCAGATTTCTAGTGACATGTCCCAAAGTGACAAGTACTCAATTTGGCCCTACAAGCATGCACCAGAAAGAGGCCTAATTGGGGGCCTCCGAGGTCGAATTGGTCCTGGTGAGGGAAACCCATTTCAGCTACAAGTATATAGGCCTGTAATAGCCTATTAATTTTGGTGTCCAACACATAATTTCACCCCAATTTTAAATCCTTTCCCTGATCAGTCTATTGGCCGGCTCCATCCGCATACCTTCTCGGGGCCATATCTCACCCATCCGGAGTCAGATTTGTGCCAAACGAAAGGAAGCGGAAAGGTAGAATATAGAGCTACAACATGGAAATAGTAAAGAATATATTTGGGACTTTTTGGGATAGTGGAAGAGCCTCTCAAAGTACAGATCCAAGGGGTCCTCTTACCGAAATAAGCCCAAATCAAAGCCATGTGTTAGCCAGCTCAAAGGGAAACTTATAGGCAGCAAAGGGGGGGCATAATAAGGTCTGAAAATTTCCTAAACAGTGGGAATTTCCTTACTTACAACGACCAAAGCCCAAAGTCCCCTTGCCCTCCAAAGCAACTCAACAATTCCCCACACCTTGGGGCTTCAGTCCGGTGAATCCGACAGCCATGGATGGCCGGATACTATCATAAAACGCATCACCTACAGCTGCAAAACATGACAGAAGTCAAAGAGCATTTGGGATGGCACAAATCCCAAGGCAAATGATAATGTGGCATATCAAGCTTTGTCATTTTATGAAAAATGACTTTTTGTAATATAAACTCTCGTATGATTTACTTTTGGCATGTAATTATTATGTAATTGAAGGGTCAAGTCAAATCTGATTTGATCCCCTTTTTTTTGGATAAGATTCCCTTTTGGATAAGGTTCCCTTTTTGGATAAGGTTACTTTTTGTAAAAAAGGACAAAAATACTTTAGGGTTGGTCCTCTTGTCACTTTTCCAAAAGTGACAAGTGTTTTGTGACCTAACCCTAGGCCTTCCCCTCTCCTTTATAAATAAGAGGGTTGGCATTGTAAAAAAAAGGAGGATGAATATAGTAAAGAGCTCTACTGAAATTTATAAGACTCTTTGTGTGTGTGTACTTGTTGAATTTTAGTTGTTGGATGTGTCATTTGTTAGTTAAGGGTTGAGGGGTAGGGGTAAATGCTTGATATGTTAGCTATCTCCAGGAGGGATCGGTTATCTAGATGTTTGTTGTTGCTTCCTTGGGTTTAACTTGCTCACTTTCATTTTCTAACAACTTGGTTTAATTTTTTTAATGTGTTTTAGTGCAGATTTTCTGAAGTATTCAATTGTTTTCAGCCTTAGCTAGTGGCTGGGAGTCCTAGGGCCCCTTAGGAGAACCCTTAAATAGAACTCATAGCTGGCTGTCCATACTTGTTTTCTTTATCCTTTCATTCATGTATGTTTCTATTATGTTTTCTTACCATTAACCTTGCTGTCCCAAACAGGAAAATTGATCATTTTGGTCAAATTTCCCCCACGGGACAACCATCTTAGTTGGCTATTATATACTTCTTATATGTAAATTTATATTATGTTTATTTCAGTTTTTTCCCTACATAAACACTAAAATTTCGTTGTTTGCCTGCAAGGATACATCCGGTCACCCATTCTGCTTCTCTTAAGTGGTTGGGGACCACCTAGAGACCTGTTTAAGGCAAAGGGGCCAGCAGGGCAACGAAGAAAAACACACATTTCAATCGGTAAATCCTATCCAATCCCTCTCATACACACCTTAATTATCACTTGCACTCACTCCAAAAATTTCTGACATACGTATCAATGTTTATATGTTCGCTTTGTGTAAGTAGTTTGAATGGTCCACTTGTAAATTCATGATAAAAATATGGTTAATACTTGTGTAGATAATAATCACATCTTTTGTATTTCAAACACTAAATTTTCAATCCCCATACAAGGAGTTAGTTGGGGCTTTCATGCATATGGCGGCTTTGCCGCTCACAAAAAGTCTCAACCCATTCCTTTGCATTGAATGTTGTAATTGTTATGTTGTAATTATCTAATCTTGTTACATTTTCATTGTATCATCTTCTCGCTCACTAATCTACAGGTGGCTTCCCCAAAAAGTGCCCATGCATAATCAACAAGATAAATATATGCAAAACGCCGCAAAGAAGACTTGAAAACAATTCAGGGGTCCACCCCATACACAGAAAACAAAAACTTATATTATTTAGATATTTACATACACATATTATCTAGCCGTGACATATATGTCACTTATCTATTTTCTTGTTTCATGTATATAGTTTCAAAATAGAT
>ML785205.1:67333-90998 GCA_009831015.1 Picea engelmannii | reverse complement strand
ACCAAAATTGAGTTGGGAGGAAGACACAACAACTCAGGATGAGGTGACAAGATGAAATATGATGAAGATGAAGACCAACGGTGAAGTCTTGCATTAGTTTTTTGTTTCGGTATCTCAGGTGGAGAGTTTGATGATGAGACATAGAGGTCAGGAAGGACAATGGATGCGATGACGAGTGGACTTGTGGTGATCACAAGACAGACTCAGGTTGCAATGGGGAGCATGTATGTGTATGATTAGGCAAGTTAGGTGCAACTTGGCCTAGACTTATATTTATTATGTAAAGAGTTGTGAGCTCGTCTCCTTGTAAGCATTGTAACAACATTTGTATAAAAAATGTTATATAGGTGTTAGGCATGTTGGTGTTGCCCAACCATACTTGTGTCTCTTCTTGTATTGTGAATGGTTTCACATTCTTAAATTGACTAAGTATAGAATTGTGTAATTTCATAAGTATAAGAGAACATAGGTGTAGTGAAGAGTTGGGTGGGCACCTTGGTGAGGCAAGTTGGGTGAGGTGACTTGACTCCTCATGTATGCTAGAACAAATTATGGGTATGTTCTAGGTGAAGAGACATTGTCTGTATGAAGTACCCTTGGATTGGTCAAGTCGTTGAGTGGGAAATGTCATGGTGCCACCCAACCCCAGGTGCCAAGCGACTTAGGTGCGCCAAGTCGAGTTAGGTCCTCAATAGACTATGGGCGTGTGATAGCTAACCGGTTTAGAGGAATTTTTCACATTGTATAAAAAGAGGATTACTTGTGCTAGAGGATATACATATGTTGTGTGTAGGCTTCAACCTAGTCATCAAAATATTTTTCCAACTTTTTTTTATTGTTTACGGGTTACCTGGTTTAAAGAATATATTGTACATATTATTTTTTTACATTTTATAATGGAGGGTTACCCAATTTCGAGGAATTTTTTACATTGTATAAAGAGAGGCTTACCTGCGTTAGAGGATCTACATATGATATGTGTATTGTTTAAATAATATGCATGTGAATACACGCATGTAAATTATTTCCTAGAGGGCATCAAATTTAAGTTTATACAATTTTCCTTGCTCCTTACTTTGTTGATAAAAATTAGAGGAATATAGGAGAGAGAGAGATACTACATAGAGAGAATCTGCGCATACAAGTTGTTATATATATTTTTTATTAATAACTAAGGGTATTTGTACATCTATAAAAGGACCTCATCTTTGATTTAGAGAATAGATTTATGGCTTTCCAAACTTTATCCTTTTGAATGATGCAATTATAGTTTACTTTAAATTTATTTTTTATAACTGAGATAACTTAAAATATTATTTTATTATAAACATTGCATGTGCTTATTACTTAATTTCATAGATCATGTTTCCTATTTACCTACTTAAGAAATCACATATTCAAGTATTACAATAATTGTGAGTTATACTTTCCAACACTCCTCAACAATTTGTTATTTTCATATTTAGTCTTCTTTATCCTTGAGCTTGCTTCATTTTCATCTTCTATTTTCATATGGAACCCTTTTTTCATGATCTTCATTGCTATTTTTTTAGTTCTTTCTTGTTTTCTTATGTTTGTTGCAACATCTTTAGCTTGTTCAAATTTCATCTTTTGATTTCCATTGACCATGAGGTCCATTTCACTACTATCATTACATCTGCATGGATCGGTTCTCACAGGGACTTTCTTTGAGCTTGTTTTGTACATCTATATGGATCAATACTTCTCTTCCTAATTTCCCTCCAAGGCTTCTCTCACAATTCTTCTCTTCACCCTTCGTTAGAGGTGGATTTTGTTTTCTTTGTCTTGTAGTTGCTGCTACTCTCAAAAGTACAACTTGATTTCGGATTTCTTAAACATGGGATTCATCCTTGAAATTTCTACTCCGTCTTTCTCTTCCTCCAAAAATTAATTGTCAATGTCCATACAAAAATAAATCCATATACTACGATACATGGATTTTTAATCATTGTATCCTCCAATTCTCTAGGAAATCTCTTCACCTACATGGTTTATCAACATGTTAAACTCTTCCTTACTAACTTACTTCAACAAATTCTAATATTAATATACTCTTCCCCCTTTAATTGAATAGTCATCTCCTCCAAGTCAATATCAAGTTAGCAAATCGGTACACCTTACCACCTCAGTCCCTATCATAGTGATTTATTCCACAACTTGGGATCACATCCTCTCTATGCATGAGTGAAATTTGCTTCACCCGACTTCATGATCATGTACAACTACACTACAACAAACATGAATAAATAACATGGCTTACAAGAACATAGGGGTAACAACCTACCTATGATTAGGCTCTCCAACTTATGCCAAGACTCTAAGGTGTTGGGTACAACCAATCATGCACCTCATATTTTTCAAAACAAGACATGCTCAATTTACATAATTTCAACTTGGGTACAAAAATCATTCCAAATGATTTACAACATCACTAAGATTAGCATCATTCCTTGATACCAATCATATGCCCAAAAATATAATCCCATTTACAAATTAGGACCAATATTATCTCATCAAATTACTTAGAGGTTTTATGTCCTTGCTTTATGATCATGATTATTTAATAGGAACCTTTGTTCGTTTTACTTACATAATTTAGTTGTTGTGTGTTGTTCAAGTGTTCTATGATATTATAAATTAATCCACTTGCAAAACTCTATCCTATGATAGTATAAATTAACTACTTAAATATTCAAATCTTCCTTTTAAGTTATCAATCTCAAGTGGCAGTTACCATTAAAAGTTAAATTATTCTGCTAGTTAATGTTTGAAAATAAAATACTCACTTGGGATAATTTGACAAAAAGAGGTATGATTGGACCTAGAAAATGTGTCATGTGTGGTGATAAGGAGGAAACATTGAATCATATGATGGTTGAGTGCCTATTTACCAAATATATATGGAATTCCATTTTAAAGGAACTTAAACTAAAGAGGAATTGGGGTGGTGGTCACCTTAGTGAGTGTTACCAAAATTGGGTAAAGGAGATGGATTTATGGAAATAAGTTCCTTGTTATATTTGCTGGGATATCTGGAAACACATGAACTTGATTATTTTTTAAGAACAAACGCTTTCTTTGGCCAGGGTATGCAACATAATTATACAAGGCCTAGGTGAAAACAAAAAAAAACAAATTCTTCAGACTCATAGGATTTCTAGGCCCCCATTGTTAGATTGGAAGCTGGTAGTGGGTTTTGTTGATGGAGCCTCACAATGTGAGGGCTCAAAATGTGGTGCAAGATAAATTTTAAAGTGTCCATAATTGGGGAGATTGGTTTTTTGGATATGCCAGGAGGTTCAGTATCTGACACCCGGTGGTTACATGCCATGATCTTAGTGAACGACAAATAATGGCGCATGATAGGACCACGTGTCTAGTGCACCAGCTCATACTGGTTCAAGCGTCAAGGGGTAATATTTATACTTGCACTCCCAGTAGGCTGAGTGTTTGAAAACCCAGTGTGACATCAAACGATGCCACCTAACCAATGCCTAATGGACAAGAGGTGTCATATGACAGGACCTTTTACCCTAGGCACCAACTCTTGTTGAACCGGGTCTTTTGAGGATTATGCAAAGTGAAGTTTAGTCAAGGTTCTAGGACCCAATAAGTCGAGGGTTCGGTGGATGAGGTGGAAAATGCCACAAAAAATTCCACAACAAATGCCACGCCCACTCAAGAGGATGAAATGTCACAATATGGAAGTTCCAAGTTATATAACCTAGGTTACATGTGTATATTTTAACCTTGTACATATTTACTGCAAACAAATTTTCAGAAAAAGAACAGAAAATATATAATGGCAAATATAAACATTACACAGAGATTTTTCCACTGGAAACCCAAACCAGGAAAACCAACATATTCTATATCCATTCATAGTGACACATTGTTTACAATACAGTACACATGTAGGAGCCAACGACATCCAAAACCCTAACCCAATGACTTGGATTAGTCAACAACCCTAATTCCTTAACCAAAAATAGAAAACCATCGGCAAAAAACCATGTGCTGAAAAAACGCCCAAAAATGGACACAAAAAATCGAGGCAACACAAAAAACGAGGCAAAAATGTGACACGTTTCCCAAGGCAAAAAAAAATCTCGAGGCCAATGCCACCAAACCCCCGCATCGGGAGATTTCGCCCCCTCTGCGCGCTTGGCACAACGCAGACACTACTACTCATGCAAATAATACAACACATACCCAACATTCTACGACTTGTTGTTTTCTTTACATACAGGGGATTATAGGTTTACATAGTCAACAATCCAGGCCAACAATGCCCATGGATCGTCTACACCAAGAGAACTTCTCAGTGCTCATAGATTTTGTTAATGAATCTGCAACATTCTTCAAAGTGTCCACCTTCATCAACAATACTTTCTTTTCTTCAACCATGTCTCTCACAAAGTGATATTGAATATCAATATGCTTTGTCTTTGAATGATAAGCCAGGTTCTTTGCCAGAAAAATTGCACTCTGATTGTCACAATCTATCTTTACAGCTTGTTGTACCAACCCAATACCTGAACACAATCTTTGTAACCATACTGCTTCCTTACTTGCATGAGTGGCTTCCATGTATTCAACTTCTGTAGTTGAAAGTGCCACTATAACCTGTCTTTTTCTCATCCAACTTATTGCTCCTCCAAACAGGTTAAACACATACCCACTTGTAGATCTTGTATGATCCAGATCTCCATCCCAGTTTGCATCCAAAAATCCATGTATATCCAATACTTTGTCCAATCTGGGTCTTCCTTAGTAGCACAATCCATAGCTAGCAGTGCCATGCAAATACTTGAAACACACTTTTTACTGATGTCCAATGCTCCTTCCCTAGTTTTGACATATACCTACTCAAAACTCTCACTGCATGTGCAATGTCTGGTCTAGTACAGACCATTTCATACATCAAAATTCCAACTACTCTCACATATGGAACACGAGACTTGTCCTACTCCTCTTCCTATGTCTTGGGACACTGATCCGTAGATAACTTTACACCAACAGGAATAGGAATCTTGTTTGGTTTACATTCCTGCATATAAAACCTCTGCAATATTGTCTCGACATATTTTCTCTAATTTAACCAGAGTTTCCTCTTTTTCTGATCTCTTTTAATTTCCATGCCCAAAATGAAATTTGAATCACCAAGATCCTTCATGTAAAATTTAGAGGACAATTGAGTTTTCACATCTTGGATAATCTCCTTGTTGTTTCCTATCAACAACATGTCATCCACATACAAGACCAAATAAATCAAATGATCACCAATTAATTTAAAATACACATAGTGATCCTCTTTGCTTCTTGTGAAGTCAAGTCCCAATATATAAGTATCAAATTTTTGATACCACATCCTTGGTGATTGTTTTAAACCATACAGGGACTTTTTCATCTTGCATACTAGCTCCTTCTTTCCCTTCACATCACAACCTTCTAGTTTCTTCATATAGATTTTTTTTTCTAGATCCCCATGTAGGAATGATGTCTTCACATCCATTTGTTCTACTTCAAAATCAAATGCAACAACAACAAATAACAAAAATCTTATAGAGGTTAACATGACAATAAGAGAAAAAATCTCACCAAAATCAATTCCCTCAACCTGGGAATAACCCTTTGCTACTAATCAAGCTTTATATTTCTCCACTTTTCCTTCTGCATTCAACTTCTTTTTAAATACCCATTTGTTGCCAATGGGCTTTCTTCCAGTCAGCAAATCCACTAGATCCCAAGCCTCATTCTTATCCAAGGCTGCCATTTCTTCGTCCAAGGCCTTTTTTCTAGAGATTTCCATCCTCTGAATCCACTGCCTCCCTGACAGTTCTAAGATCATCATCAGTAATAGACAAAGAAAAAATTGAACGGAAATCAGATGGAGTATACCTTTCCTGTAGCCTTCTTTCTCAAATCGATCTCCTTAATACTGGAGTATTGGGATCTTGTTCTTCTTACTCGTGTTCTTCTGTAGAGTCTGATTCATCATCCTTTAAATCAAACTCTATTTTCTTTAGTTCTTCCTTACTTGGTAGGACTTCCTATTTAACATCATCCTTCATTTCTCTAAATACCACATCTCGACTATACAATACCTTCTTAGTTTATGGGTTTCAAACCTTATAACCTTTGAGCCATATTTATATCCAATAAAGATACAATTTTCAACCTTCTTATCTAGCTTACTCATGTTTTCCTTTGGAACATGAACATATGCATCACAACCAATTACCTTGAAATGTGTGAGAGAATGTTTCTTACCAGTCCATACATCTCATGGAGTCTTGTCATCCAACATTGATGAGGGTGATCTCTTGACCAGGTAACATGCAGTACCCACTGCCTCTTCCCATAATTCTTTCCCTAACCCGACACCATTGAGCATGCACCTTGTTTTTTCCATCAACATCTTGTTCATCCTTTCTGCAGCTCCTTTCTGTTGAGGTGTATATGGAGTAGTATTTTGCCTTGTTATACCACACTTCTTATAGAATTCTTCAAATTCATTCCTGCAAAACTCTCTTCCATTATCTGTCCTCAAAACCTTAATTATTTTCTCTATTTGATTCTCAACAAGAGCCTTAAAGTATTTAAACCTGTCAAAGACTTCAGATTTCTTCTTGAGGAAATATATCCAAGTATTCCTTGAGAATTCATCTATAAATTAGACATAGTACACAGATTTTCCCAATGATGGGACCGATACAGGTCCAAAAACATCACTATGAGCTAGCTATAAAATTCCTTCTGCCCTCGTTGCACCAGAAGGGAATCTTACTTGATTCTGATTCCCATATACACAATGTTCACAAAAATCAAAATCTAGAGAGTAGTTAGACATACCTTCAACCATACCTTTACCGTGTAGCAGTCGAAGACCCTTCTCTCCAATATGCCCCACTCTTTGATGCCACAACATAACCTTTTCTCTAGAGACTGTAGGATTTCTTTTGTCTTCAACTCCAATATAAACAACAATGGAACTATTACACCCATCACTAATAATGCTTCCTTTCATCTTATACAGAGTTCCAAACCGAACTCCCTTCAACAACACCATTACTCCTCTAACCATCCTATAGATTTCCTTTTCAAATATTGTTTTTACCCCTACAACATCCATTTTTCTTACAGAAATAAAATTTCTGGCCAAACCTAGGATGTGCAGAACACCAGGAAGTGTTCTAATCCTTCCATCTATGAGCCTCAACTCTACTTTTCCTCGACCTATGATTCTGGTTGTCGAGTCATCACCTAAGAAAACATTACCTCCATGATTCCTTTCATATTCACAGAACCACTCCTTGTGGGGAGTCATATGAAAGGATGCACCTGAGTCAACCAATCATTCCTCATGATCTTCATGTGTGCTTGAAGAAGCCAGGTACACATCCCCTCCTTCTTCCTTGGAGGTCTTTTCTTCTGTAGAAAGAGATTCTTTAGATCCCTTCTTTTTCTCAAATTTGGATCTACATTGCTTCTTGTAGTGCCCTTATTTTCTACATCTCCAATATACCTTTACAAACTTTCCAAGATATTTAGATATACCCTTAGACTTAGATCTCCCACTTGAGAACATAGATCTATTTATTTCCTAGGAGCTTCCTCTTGCAAATAATGTGTTTGTGCTATGTCCTTCCATATTCTTTGGTCTCATCTCCTCCAACAATAAGGATGATACTACTTCATAAAAATTCAAGGGAGTTGTATTACTACATATGGCCACAACCAGAATATCCCACAAGTCCGGTAAAGAACACAGTAAACTGATGCATTTATCTTCATCTGAAATTTTAATCTCAACATATACTAACTGACTTACCACAGTATTGAAGGCATTCAAATGCTCTGCCATTGAGTCTCCATCTCCCATCCTCAAGTTATACAATTTCTTTCTTATGAATAGTTTATTTAATAGGGACTTAGACGGATACAACTTCCCCAACTTATCCCATAAATCCTTGGTTGTAGTTTCCTCTAACAAATTTAGTAATACTGAATCTGAGAGACATAGTGAGATTGTGCTCTTTGCCTTTTGATATAACTTTTTCCAGTCATCTTTTGAAGTTCCTGTAGGTGTAGTACCTATATCTACCATGATCCACTGATCTCTATCCACCAACAGATATTCTATCTTGAGCTTCCACAACTCAAAACTTTTCCCATTAAACTTCTCAATCTCCATCTTCGAATTGCTTGCCATTTATTTTCATCTGAAAAAATCAATACCACATATCTCCCATTGTAACAAGGCTTATCACAGTCCTGAGCCAAACCCTTAACCACAAAGCCGTCCGCCTGAAGCCAACAAATCTCTGATACCAAATGTAGAATTTAACCTTGTACAATATTTATTGCAAACAAATTTTCAGAAAAAGAATAGAAAATATACAATGGAAAATACAAACATTACACAGATATTTTTCCCCTGGAAACCCAAACCGGGAAAACCAACATATTCTATATTCATTCATAGTGATACATTGTTTACAATACAATATACATATAGGAGCCAATGACATCCAAAACCCTAACCCAATGACCTAGATTATTCAAGAACCCTAATTCCTTAAACGAAAATAGAAAACCATCGGTAAAAAACCATGTGCCAAAAAACCACCCAACAATGGACACGAAAATTGAGGCAAAAATGCGACACGTTTCCTGAGGAAAAAAATATTTCTCCCCCATGCACTCAACAACATGGATGCCAATAAAGGCCCAGGAACCTCAAGGGCCATAACTTTTGATCTAGAGCTCCATTTTGAGAAAACTTACAGTCATCAGAAATATCTTGGTGAGCAGAAGACAATGGTGCTCTCTTTGAAGGGATTCCGAGAAGTTGAAGAAAAGTGAAAAATTAATACCCCATCCCTTAAAAGGGTACCTATGGGGTTGGGTGTGTTACACACTCACTCAACTATACTTGGAGTCAAATGTGGAATAAGTGGGAATGAGGAATGAGACCCCACAAACATTGTGAAATTTGTAGGAAAGCGATGGGGATATATGACTTCCAACTAAGTGTAGAACGAATTGAGGAGTTGGGATGTATGTCGAATGAAGTCAATTTGGTGTTGAGATACATGCACACTAGGCACAAGTTACACACTATGTATGCTAATAGCCTTAGTGGAGACTATGGGGTACACTCCATTTGTTGAGAATAAGAGAGTTGGCATGCTACCAGTAAGTAGGAAATGTGGCCTTAGGTGCCTTGCGAAGAGGTACCATAACAAAGATTGAGATACAGATTGTCGTGAAGAAGGTAGTGTGGTGTGGGGTGCCTTGTGAAACGTTGTTGCAACATATTTGACTAAGTGACTTGGTGCGATGATTCAAGATCTTTTCGTCAGGTGAATTATTAAAGAATCGTATTAAATGAGCATAAACAAAAGTACACCATAAAGAAGGAAAAGCTCAAAATGAAAGACACATAAGCATGCAATATGAACACAAAGAACTTGATAACGGAGTTCATCCCTGGTGGACTACGTCTCTGGGTCTTTCTCTCAAATGGGTAGGTATTTTTATTAAATCCACAAACAAAATGAGCAATATACATAAGTATACCTCATTCTGGAGTTAAGCTATAAAATATTTTCTCAGATCAGAAAACTAACACCATCACTGAGTTCGTGGCGTCGTTTTACCTAAAACTGACTGTCTTCAGGCGTCGATCTAAGTCTGACACTTTTTGGCCCAAGAGACACCCTTGCCTCAGTTTGCGTGCCACTGCGCCTACAATAAATGACTGGAAAATATCGAAAAGCATGCCCCTGTCCATACAAATCCATATGGGCACACTCAGACTCCTCTCTCGTGCTCTGTCTTGTCCCGAAATACTAACCGGAGGCCTCCTTTTATACTAAAACTGGGCGGTTGTGTAATAATTGAGGTTGTTGGTGCATTCGTGGGTGGAGCTAAATTTAGATTTTGTTTTATCGGAGGTCTCAGGATTGAATCCCATGGACTCTGTTCTATTTTGCGTATTTATTTGGCGATTTACAATAGTTTTTGCGCGCCCTACCAAATATGGCAAGCGACCACTAGAATGGCGGATATGTTGGCTAGAATATAGCGGAAAGTTGTTATTTGATAGAAGGTTCCATATACTGTGGTCACATGCATTAAACATAGAACCAGGGGCTAGGCTGAAGGCCTAACCCCTTCCTTTGGTGCCCATATCAAACCTTACACTTAAATAATATGCGCACCATATTATAAACAAGGGACATACCATGGTTTATTGGTAGCGTGGAGGTGTGGGGCCTTTGGGATAATGAAGAGGTCATGAGTTCAACTCCTATGGAGTCAAATAACTTTTACACATCAACCATTGGAGGGGTGCCACATGGCAACCCATGACTGGGCCATGTGGCACCATATAATTCGCCCATGAAATTGACACTTGTCATCATATAATTCACCCACGTGTCTGCCATCACCCTGTACGATCTTGCCACATCATCACCATGCCAACTCAGTTGTACAGATGTGCCACATGTCACCCTTGAAGTGGTTCCACGAGTCACTTTGACTTTTTGAATTTTGACCAAGTTTGACCTGATCTTTGACTGCTTATAACTTTTGATCTGTAACTCGGTTTAAAGAGTCATTTGCGTTGTTAGAAAGATTGAGATGCACTCTTCACGATCATGTCATTTTCACTGAGTTTTGGGAACTTATGAATTTTTTCACTTTTGCTGCCTGCTGAAGCCATTCTGATCATTCTAAGTTGCCTCTGTAAGTTCGGATTTGTTCTTAGCCTTCTCTTGATCCTTTTTGGATCATGGGAGAACATCGATGAGTTTATGAATTCAAGTAGTGAAGTGATATGGTTTGTACCATGTCCACCATAAACAAGATTGCATAGTGGTGTGCAATCTGAGCTAGAAAGTATGATGACGAGACAAACTTGATGAGGAGATGAACTCACCTCAACATAGTAAAGTTCCAAAGTAGTAGAGTGGTGTGTTGGGTTGGTTAGAAGAATTGGAATCTAGGGGCATGGAGCATAACCTTGCCTTAACCTAGGAGTTGGAAAAAGTGACAAAAGTTGCATACATAAAATACTTTTGGGAGATGGGGATGTGCATACTCACGAATTGGGCATGACAGCCGGACTGATCACCTGTCTAGATTGAGATGTGGGAGCTATATATGAGGATGAGAATTGACTTGGGTTGAAGTATGGAGACAGAGGTGGTTCAAAAGAGTTCAACACTTAGTTGTAGTAGGTAGTGACAACAACAAAAACAACATCGCGACGAGATAATGTGACAGATTTGGGAGAATTTCACCCTTGATTTGGGAGTATTACAATAAGTGTGAGTTATACTTTCCAACACTCCTCAATAGTTTGTTATTTTCATATTTAGTCTTCTTTTTCCTTGAGCTTGCTTCATTTTCATCTTCTATTTTCATATGGAACCCTTTTTTCATGATCTTCATTGCAAATTTTTTCGTTCTTTCTTGTTTTCTTATGTTTGTTGCAACATCTTCAGCTTGTTCAAATTTCATCTTTTGATTTCCATCGACCTTGAGGTCCATTTCACTACTATCATTACATCTGCATGGATTGGTTCTTACTGGGACTTTCTTTGAGCTTGTTTTGTACATCTATATGGATCAATACTTCTCTTCCTAATTTGCCTCCAAGGCTTCTCTCACAATTCTTCTCTTCACCCTTCGTTAGAGGTGGATTTTGTTTTCTTGGTCTTGTAGCTGTTGCTACTCTCAAAAGTACAACTTGATTTTGGATTTCTTAAACATGGGATTCATCCTTGAAATTTCTACTCCTTCTTTCTCTTCCTCCAAAATTTAATTGTCATTGTCCATACAAAAATAAATCCATATAGTAGGATACATGGATTGTTAATCAATGTATCTGCCAATTCTCTAGGAAATATCTTCACCTACATGGTTTATCAACATGTTAAACTCTTCCTTACTAACTTACTTCGACAAATTCTAAGATTAATATACTCTTCCCCCTTTAATTGAATAGTCATCTCCTCCAAGTCAATATCAAGTTAGCAAATCGATACACCTTACCACCTCAGTCCCTATCATAGTGGTTAATTCCATAGCTTGGGATCACATCCTCTTTATGCATGAGTGACATTCGCTTCACCCGACGTCATGATCACACACAACTGCACTACAACAAACATGACTAAATAACATGGCTTACAAGAACATAGGGGTAACAACCTACCTATGATTAGGCTCTCCAACTTATACCAAGACTCTAAGGTGTTGGGTACAACCAATCATGCACCTCATATTTTTCGAAACAAGACATGCTCAATTTACATAATCTCAACTTGGGTACAAAAAGCATTCCAAATGGTTTACAACATCACTAAGATTAGCATCATTCCTTGATACCAATCATATGCCCAAAAATATAATCCCATTTACAAATTAGGACCAATATTATCTCATCAAATTACTTAGAGGTTTGATGTCCTTGCTTTATGATCATGATGATTTAATAGGAACGTTTGTTCTTTTTACTTACATAATTTAGTTGTTGTGTGTTGTTCAAGTGTTCTACGATATTATAAATTAATCCATTTACAAAACTCTATCCTATGATAGTATAAATTAACTACTTAAATATTCAAATCTTCCTTTTAAGTTATCAATATCAAGTGGCAGCTACCATTAAAAGTTATATTATTCTGCTGTTTAATGTTTGAAAATAAAATACTCACTTGGGATAATTTGACAAAAAGAGGTATGATTGGACCTAGCAGATGTGTCATGTGTGGTGATAAGGAGGAAACATTGAATCATCTGATGGTTGAGTGCCTATTTACCAAACATATATGGAATTCCATTTTAAAGGAACTTAAACTAAAGAGGAATTGGGGTGTTGGTCACCTTAGTGAGTGTTACCAGAATTGGGTAAAGGAGATGGATTTATGGAAAGAAGTTCCTTGTTATATTTGTTGGGATATCTGGAAACACATGAACTTGATTATTTTTTAAGAACAAACGTTTTCTTTGTCCAGGGCATGCAACATAATTTTACAAGACCTAGGTGAAAACAAAAGAAAAAAAATTCTTCAGACTCATAGGATTTCTAGGCCCCCATTGTTAGATTGGAAGTTGGCAGTGGGTTTCTTTGATGGAGCCTCACAATGTGGTGCAAGAGAAATTTTAAAGTGTCCAGAATTGGGTTCATACAACCTGAAGATGAACCGTGGCACTGGAGCCAATACTAGGGGTGAAATTTTAGCACTGTGGTGTATTTTATACTTTGCACATTTCAAAAAGATTAAAATTTTACAACTGGTAGGAGACTCGAAGATAATTATTGACTTGTTTTCTCATAAAAACAATCTATAGGTGAGTTCACTTCAACATTGGATGACAAAAATTCGACGTTTGAGTAAGAAGTTTCAACAATTAAAAACTCATCATATTTATAGAGAATTCAATAAGGAAGTCGATCAGTTATCCAAGAAATCACTACAGCTGGAAAAAGGTGTGATATACCATGTAGAAGGAACAAAAATACATACAAATAGTTTCAAAATAAAATCATTTAAATAACTTTTCTTGCGGCAAAGTTGAAAACTTTGTTTTTTTGTTGTTTTTGAAATCAGTAGTATTGTAAAAACAATAGGATCTTATCTTTGGAATATATATATATATATATATATATATATATATATATATATATATGTGACTATGTAAAAAGGAGTAATACTAGACATCAATAGATAAAAATTTTGTAAAAGACATTTTATATTCTTTAATATAAGTACTTTATTCTTATTGAAAAAAAATCTCAGTTGTTTTTATCTTATGTTTTTTTTATTATATATTTTATGAAAATTTATGTACTTTATACTCTAAAGAGTATAAAAGAGTCTTATAATACTTTGTAATACTATTATAACAACATATATTAATTTTTTTCCAATATAATATTAAGGAAAAACTTATTCAAGAATTAATGTAATAATAAATCTAGACGATATTCTATAGAAAAGTCTCATTCCTAACTAACTAATTTTATATCTTAAAATGTCCTTACACTAATATTATATCTTGAAATGTCTTTACACTCTTTCTTCTCTTCATTCTATTTACGCAGAAAAGTATCACTCCTAAATAACTAATCTTATATCTTAAAATGTCCTTACACTAATATTATATCTTAAAATGTCTTTGCACTCTTTCTTCTCTTCATTCTATTTAAGCATCGTGTCAAGTATGACGTGTCTTGTAACATAAGATAGGATGCAAGTTGAAAATCAAAACCTGGACTCCGATTGATATCTTGATCGTGTTTTTTCACTTGTGGTCGCGGTTAGGGTTTACCTTAGTCGTAGGTTGCAACAGTTTACTGTTTTTTCTTGTTTCTTCTATTCTTTCTCCTTTAGTGCAACCTTTGGCCTAAGTATAGGTGCTTCCTCCTTTGCTATCTTGGATGAGAGAGTCTGTGGTTTTTTACTGGTTTTTAGTCGCGTTCACCTTGATGTGGACCGTCTACATCTGGGTTCAGTTGTGAAGGATCAGTCATTTTGTCATGCAGAGGGTTTCTACGCCTCGTGAGATGTTTGGAGGTCACGCATCTAGGTGCAGATCTTGTTGTCTTGTTTTTGGGTGTGCCATTTTTCTATTCTTATTCCTCTGGTTTCCTTCAGATCCGATTTTTGAAGCCCGATCTATCGTCTATGGGATTCTGGTATATTCTTTCTTCATCCTTTAATGTGTGCAGAGGTTTTTTTGAAGTTTTCTAAGAGTATGGTCCTCACCAATCCATCCCTGCTGGTATGTTCAAGGCTTGATGCAATGCGAGGGTTTTCTCGATGGTCGTGGTGGTTGGGGGTCCCTCCGTCCCCTTCTGGTTTGTGGTGTGGAGCAAATGCTTGGGTTTTCTGTTTCTTTTTTATGGAGTTTGTATCAGAGCTTTGAAGTCCTACTTTTACGGGTGTGCATTGTTGATTTTTGGTGCTAGGGGTCAGTACTTTGAGGTCCGTCTATGACGTGAAACTTCTAGCTTCCTCCTCAGTGGTTGCAGGTTCTCTTGTTGTCCCTTTGGATCTGTATTTTGAGGGTTTCTTTTCCGCTCTGGCCTGGTCCGTCCAGGATCTCTTCTTATCTACTTTCTATCATTTATTGGCTAAGATCGGTGGCTATTTCCCATGTTTAATTCGTATGTACTGAGGCCACTTTTTTAGGGTCATTTTTTCTATATTTTTCTTCCTCTTAGAGATGAGAGTTATCTTAGACCTAAATGCATGCTCTTTGTATGCATTATTCAGAATGTAATTTTTATTTCTTTTAATAAAAGTTACCTTTTTTTTTTTTTTTTTGGAAAAAAAAGGATACAAGTTTATATTATGTATTAGCTTATTACAAAATTAAGAAAAAAATGTTGATTATTTTTATATTTTAAATTTTAATGAAAAATATTATCTTTCTATATCAATTTTGTGTACATATCTATGATTTAATCTTTAAAAATGACAACCCACTTTATCTATTAAATATGAGTGTGAAAAAAGGGATATCCATAATGAATGGATTTTAAAAGGCTAAACACAATCAATCATAGTGAAGGATTTATCAATATAGCTAGAGATTAATAATAATAATCATCATCATTATGTAATTTTAAAGTCACTACTAAGTTAGACATTAAATTGGTGTATGAGATCCCTTGTTTGTGGGACAATAAATCTTCTTTATTCAACTATTTAACTACTAAAATCTACAAATATAAACACTATACAAAACCAAATATCAATGCATATAATTTTCTTCTTTATACATTAAAATATATAAATTCCTTATTAGATTAATATTGTTTATCTTTTTTAATATACTCAACAACAACTCATATAATTTGTATTCTCCTTTCATACCATACCAACAACTCATATAATTTGTATTCTCCTTTCACACCATACCATTCGTATACTCAACTCATATAAAATTAAATTTTCTCTTAATCATTAAGTTCCAAGCAAAATCTACCAATGTTTCATTATATTCCTATGCTTCAAGAGATGATTGAATTTTCTATAGATCATTGAGGTCCAAGCAAAAGCTACCAACATTTCATTTAATTCGTATAGTGATCTCTTATATAATTGAATTTTTTTTTCTAGATCATTAAAAAAAGTTTAATTAAAAGGTGTGAATCGAAGGTATAAATTAATAACAAATTCAGTTTTTTATATTTATAAAATATTTAAAATTAAAAAAAAATATAAATAAATATTTTTTTATTAAATAAGAATCAAAGAGATTGAATAATACACCAAAATGTACCAATTATTATAGCAAAACAGATTAAGTAATACCCTATCAACAACGATAGTTGACTGCTTGCTATAGTCCCTCGCCTAAGCAGGGAGCGAGGGACTAATAAGTTATTTTCCGTACAGTATATCAAATCAGCATTAGCCACCCACTTCTCAAATACTTATATACACCGTCTCCTTAGAGCATGAAAAATTATTGTATTATGAAATATGAAATTTATTAGTATTAATATAGCATATGTCTCTCTTTGGGTAACATGTAGAAAAACTGTCTTGTGTTTAAATGATGACACAATCGAAGAGGGAGTATTTGCCCACTTCTCAAATACTTATATACACCGTCTCCTTAGAGCATGAAAAATTATTGTATTATGAAATATGAAATTTATTAGTATTAATATAGCATATGTCTCTCTTTGGGTAACATGTAGAAAAACTGTCTTGTGTTTAAATGATGACACAATCGAAGAGGGAGTATTTGTTTGTTGGTCCTTTTGCTTCAATAAAGTGAACATGTAGCGATGAATTTTGTCCAGGATGGAATTTCAAATTTATCTTACCTGTCAAGTGAAATTTTGATGATGGTTATTTGTTTTTCATGCTTGTCATTTTAGTTTTACCCCAAATTCACGAGTGTCAAATTGTCTACAGTGAATAGATATTCAATTAACTATTAACACTTTATGTGAACTAGGATTATGGACTAATTAAATTTCAAGGATTTCAGACTAAAACTAATTAAATTTTGTTTATTGTTATAATTAATCCTCCAACAAACCTTTGCCAAACCCCTCTTCACTGTGAGGCCTAGGTAGGTGACACACTTAGTAAACTAAGTACCCAGGATTTATGACGGGTTGAAATTTTTTATACCTGTAAATTTTGACGTGTGGATTTTCTATCCACATGTCAAATACGTCTAAAAACCAGAAAAACGTCATGTAGAACGTCAAATTCCAGCCCTGATTTCGCCTAATCGGTATGTTCTTTCTCGACCATGTTTTTTTGGTAGTATTTTATTGTTTTAAGTTTTGATTTTTTAATTTGATATTTTTTATTCAATTTTGTTCTAAATTTAGTAAGAAATTGTTGGATATGTAGATTTTAGTGATTAATTTTGTATAATCTTAATATTTTAGAAGTTTTTCAACAAACTGATTTTATTTTTATATTCAAAAATACAATTTAAACAATAGAAAATTATGATTTCTTACAATTTTATGTCACCAGATTCCTGATTAAAAAGGTCAAAATTTTATTATCTCTAACTAGACAAATTTAATAAAGTCTTTTCCCTTACACATAACTAGAACATTTGTTTGAACATGTTCAATTTATCAACGTTAATATAAATAGTTAGTTTTTGCCTTAGGATCATGTTGATGTTGTTGTGTTATTAAGATAATATATTGTTCTAAAATCCTCAACTAATTAGGTTGATTATATTTATGTTTCATGTTACGAAGATAATATATTGTACTAAATACTCAACTAACAAGTTTGATTTTAAAAAATTTACGTACCATGTATTCATAAAAGTTGTATAATTTACGCACTTAACAGAAAAACCTGCTAAAATTAAAAAATACCGCTTTCCTTTAAAAATTAGTGACAAAATGTCAATACAAAGATGGGGTGAGGTTATGTAACACGAAGATAATGTTTGAGGAATAATGGGCTACTTGGTTGACACAGTGGATGCTTTCTAATTGAACTTAGTAACGTGACATCATAATTTTACAAAATCATCTTAAAAATGTAATATAATTGCCAAGAGGATTTATTATAATCTTAGAAAATTATCTATAAAATGTAATATACTTGCTCAGAGGTTTTATTAGTACAATGACAGTTACTCGATATCATTACATCATCTCATTCAATAGTGTTAGAATTGCAAATGCGGAAAACACAATTCACATATGATAATTAACAATCACACAGATAAGAAACATAGGGATTTCACGTGGTTCACCCAAATGTTGGGCTACGTCCACCAAGCATAGGCATTGGTTGTCTTATTATTCAGATCATGGAGATTACAACAGACTTGCAAGTTCTCACTCTATCTCTCTCTTTGCCTCTACGGGCTTACATGTATTTATATACATTTACAAGAAACCGATTATTAAATGCAATCCCTATCCATATTCTAACTTGGTCTATTTAGTTGCAACCAATGTAGAATAATATGATCCAAATCCATCATTGGAGGAATTCGTTGTCACCAAATCCCAACAATCTCCACCTTGACAACAATTAACCTGATGCCTTACTCCTTCCTTTTGTTCATCACCTTTTCTGCAAGCCATGAGAAGCCAAGCACCACTGCAGCTTCTCTAATAAAATTGGTTTCATGATCTCACATGTGTGACTTGCACGAGTTTGGATTTTCTGAGGGGTCACTCCACCTCCAACATATCTTCCACAACTGTGTTGTGAAACATATTTAGTGATAGATCTCCTCCTATCCAAAACACCTATAAAATATAAATTACAATTATCACAGACCATCTCAGTGTAACCATTATAGGTGACATTTGTGCTTTTCAAACGCTAAAGCACTCATTTCACTTCAACACCTAAATCTGTCACATATCTGACAACATCATTAGCATGTGAAACATCTGGTTTTAACCATTTCATCACATACAACAGACCTCCTATTGAACTTACACGAGACATAACCTTTTCTTCTTTATAGATATGACCTATGCTTGAAGAAAACTTATAATGAAAAGCAAGAGGGATACAAACTGGTTTTACAATGTTCATACTGAACTCCAACCACAACTTACCATTACCATCTCTATATACTTCCATGCCCTTAATTTATTTTGTTTCTCCTTGATCCCTCATCTGAATTGTCCTCTCCACCTAAGTCATTTTCTTACTGATTTTATCCATGCTTCGGCTTGCATCGAGCATATCTTTAGTAAATAACATCAAGACTGTGAATATACTATAAACTGTATAGTCATTCCTACCCTTTGAAAAATTCTGACTTACTATGAAGGATTCAAACCTCTTGTATATTTTTTTGGGTACCAATAGGCCATACAATGAATTATCTAGCATGCAATCAAATTTACCGTTGTAATCTTGAATAAACCCTTTTGGTTGTTCCATACATACTATATCTCTGTCAATGATGACCTTGTGAGAAGTAGGATCCCACACACAACATCCCTTTATAACACCATCATAACTTACAGAGATATAAAACAAGCAGGAATTCAAAAATAAAGATTTTAAGTCTAGAAATGATTTACCACTTACCAGTACTTGCAATTCTTTCTTGCTCTTATGACCTTGATGCTTCTGCCATAAACAAGAAGATACATATGTCACTTCAGATGCTACTTCAGTACTCCCTTCTAGCTTATAAAGCTTATCAACCTTTGTTGCCTTCATCACCACTAAACTACCTTTCGACAATGTGAGAGCTCCACCTTGACCTGTATACTTATATCCACAAGAATCCAACACTCCCAATGAAATCAAATTTGATTTAAGCTCAGGTACATATCTAACATCTGCTAATTCAATAACAATACCATTGAACATCTTAATCCTAATACTGCCAACCCCAACAGTTTTACAGGGAATACCATTTCCCATAAACACTACACCCTCACCAATACATTGGTAAGAAATGAACCAATTTCTATGTGAGCACATGTGGTGGGAGGCACCTGAATCTAACAATCATTCTTCTTGATATTGTAAATTACTAGAAACGGATAAAACTTGATCAGTCATACCTGAATTTGTTACAACCAAATTTGCTTCCTTCGTAGAGTTTTCCTCAGATTCCTTTCTCTTCCAGCAATCTTTCTTGAGATGCCTTGTTTTTCCACAGTACCAACATTTTTCTTTACCCTTTCTGCATCTTGACATGGATCGAGAAGAAATTCTCTCATTCTTCTCTTTAGTTCGACCTCTGACCAGCATCACCTCTGAAGTTGAGGTTTCTTGACTAGATTTTCTCCTCATCTCCTCAGCCAACAAAGCTCCCACAACAGAGTCATAATCTAAAACATCTATTGAGCTAAAGCTAATAGAGGTGACTAGATTATCCCAAGACTCAGGCAACAAACACAATAGTGTAATAGCCTTATCTTCATCTTCGAATTTAACTTCCATACTAGTCAATTGAACTATAAGCGTATTGAAGGTATTTAAATGGTCAACAACTTTTGTACCTTCTTTCATCTACAAACTGTACAACTGTCTCTTCAACTAGATTCTCCTCATCAAGGACTTCATCATATATAGACTTTCCAACTTGCTCCATAAGCTTGATGTTGTATCCTCTCCTACGATATTAAACAAAACATCATCCGCCAGATATAAACGAATGGTACTAAGAGCTTTTGCATCCAAATCTTTCCATTCCTCATTCATCATGGTTGTTGGTTTCTTTGACTTGCCTGCCAATGCTTTTTGCAACCCTTGTTGCACCAGTAAATCCCGCATCTTGAGCTTCCAAAGCTCAAAATTGTTTTTACTACTGAACTTTTCAACTTCAAACTTCGAACTCTGCATCTTAGCCATTAACACAAAATATCCTAATGCCCACTACTTATAAAACCCTTTTAAATGTGAAGGAATAATCTTATGTAGTTTAAAAGGAATCCTTAAATAAAAAATAAGGTACAATGTTGAACCAAAAAAGTTTAAACCATAAAGAATTTAAGAAATATAAATTCCTTAAAAAGAAACTTTTTCAATACACACATACATCCACCTTTAAATGATTCTCCATCAATTTAATAAATCGTTCCTTTATAAACTATACATAAGCTTTGACTTGTTGTATATTTAATATTACCTTAAAACCACTCCATTCATACCAGGAACTTTATATAACTCACGCTTGAACAGTCTACGCTAAAAAAAAACTCATGCTTCCCCACAAACTAACGCTTCCCCACAAAATCACGCTTCCACCACGACTTTCAGAGAAAACAGACGACGCTCCTTGGACTAATGAAGGGAAGCATTAGTGCTCCTTCACTATGAACGGGGGAGCACTAGTATGAAAAACAACTCTCTTTGAGTGTGGGTGGAGGAGCGCTAGCGCCCTAGCGCTCTGTGGTGTAGTAACCAGGTGAGTGAGTTTTTTGAAATATTCAATTTCATAAGTGTGAGAGCGTCGGCGTGTCTCTAACACTGCATAGGGAGCGTTGATGACTTTCTACTCAATCAATTCACGATCTTGCACCACAGATCTCCAACAAAACTCTGATACCAATTGTTAGAATTGCAAACGCGGAAAACACAATTCACATATAATAATTAACAATCACACAGATAAGAAACACAGGGATTTCACGTGGTTCACCCAAACATTGGGCTACGTCCACCAAGCATAGGCATCATTTGTCTTATTATTCAGAGCATGGAGATTACAACAGACTTGCAAGTTCTCACTCTATCTCTCTCTTTGCCTCTATAGACTTACATGTATTTATATACATTTACAAGAAACTGATTATTAAATGCAATCCCTATCCATATTCTAACTTGGTCTATTTAGTTGCAACCAATGCAGAATAATAGGATCCAAATCCATCATTGGAAGAATTCGTTGTCACCAAATCCCAACAAATAGAGCTACAGTAACTACTATAAATTTATTGCTACGTTTTGTACCATATTTGGTCAAAACTATTCCAATCCCTGAGTGAAAAAATATATTCCAATTCCTAAGTGAAATATCAAACTATGGGCTCCTTGTAGAGCTCTCCACACCTTGTAGAATGAGGCAATATGTATTCTTTCCTTTATATTAGTATATGTTTTAGTTTGTATAACCTCATAACCATCTTTGTATAACTTCATAGAAAGTTTTTAATATCTCCAACATGAATAATATGTTCATATAAACATTATTCTTTTCCTTTAGCAATTCTTTTTCTTCGGCATAGGCATGTTAATATCTATTCGAATTCCCAGGAATCTTTTGTTTTTGTTTTCATTTTTTTTTTTTTGTATATACAAAATTAATGTCTACAAATTTGAAATCAATTTAATATAATAGTATTAATTTATTTTGAAAGAGGTGTACATATCCTATTTTTTTTGGATTTGAATTTGTGATTTCCAAAGAGAAAACACATGTTCTTAATCATTTTAGAGTTTTTCTTTCTAAACTTCAAAACACTTAAATTGTCGATTTCACTACTACATCTAAATTTACAACAATGAAAACACCAACAACAACTTCAAATCTTGAATAATTTTCCTTGTTTTTTGTTCAAAATCTTCAAGCAGATGCTTTAAAGATGAATGGAAAAACCAAAATACAAATCAAGAACAAAAAAAAGAATGCATATACACCAAAATCTCCCCAAAAAAGTTCCATTTATCTTGTTGGCTTCAAACTTCACACTTTAAAGGCGAACGGAAAACCGAAATCTACATCAAAGACGACCCAAAATGGATATAAACCAACGTTACTTACTTCCCTTTGTAGCCATAGCAATGCCATGAACATGAACTTTGATGGTTCCATAAAATTTCTACCTTTTAATGTAAAATTTGGCCATTTTTGTCAAACCTTATGTATACTTTTAAATTTGTCAATGTCAGAAGGACCTTTTTTTTATTATTTATATTGAATTTATTATATATTTTTAGATTCAATTATCATATTCCTATTATATTATTTAATATATTGAATTTTAATTATAAATTATTATATTTCTATTTATTGATTATTATTATTATTATATATATATATATATATATATATATATATATATATATATATATATCAAACTTATGTATATTTTTAAATTTTGTCAATGCCATTAGTTGTATATATATATACACATTTAATTATCATATTCTTATTATATTATTTAATATATTAAATTTTAAAATGCAATACTAAAGAAAATAATAGGATTCTCTTAATGGACTAGAATTCCTACCTTAAAAGTCTTTACGAGTTCCCTAATGCCATGGACACCATTCTTATTGTCCCTACAAAGGAAGAATTTTTTTCTTTAGATGACATAGAGTTCGGCGTTAAGCGACTCGCAAATGGGAAAGCTAAGGACATTGAAGGCTACCAAGCTGAAATTTTTAAAATCGGAGGGCCAATCCTTATCCCTCACATACACAAGCTCTTCAATTTAGCAGTCAAGCAGGGCTTCCCTAAACCCTGGATGCAAAGCCTCATTGTTTCTATTTTTAAAAATGGGGATAAAAACATTCCCTCTAATTATAGGACCATTATGATTAGCCCGATTTTAGCCAAGCTTTATGGAATTATTTTGGAAAAGAAGATTAGCATTTGGCTAGAAAGTCACGGTAAAAGAGCTAAAGGC
>ML785205.1:40811-66627 GCA_009831015.1 Picea engelmannii | reverse complement strand
TCTTGGCTAAACTATTGGGGAATCATGGAAGAAACCATTTTGCAAAATAAAGATACTATTAAAAAAAACGTCAAATCAAAATTTAAGGAAAAAATGTGGTGTGATAAAGAGTTAGAGGAAAAAAGAAAATTAAGGTATTATAAGGATGTAATCAACCCTAATCTAGAAGATCAAAATTATCTATCTATTTTTCCAAGTGTAAAGAAAAAAATAAGCATTTCTAAGATAACAACAAATTCTCACGAGCTCCATAGTGAAATTAGGCATTGGTCAATTCCTAAAACACCATGGGATGAAAGTGTGTCACCTTTGTGACACTAAGAAGGTCGAAGATGAAAAACACCTTCTCTTAGATTGTCCAGCCTATACCCATATTAAATCTCATTTTCAAAATATTGATCACACTACCAACCTTCCTAACCTCTTAACTGAGCAAAAGTATGGTGATATTGGAAAGCTTCTCTTAATGCTTTTCGAGCACAGAAACAAAATTCTAAAGAATCACAAGTAATCACTTACCCTCTTAAGGTTCGATAGACCAATTAGGTCTTAGTGGACATTAATCGTCATTATATTATTTCTATTTATTGATTATTATTATTATTATTATTATTATGATGTTGAATTGAGTAGTATATCACATTCTTATTATATTATTTAATATATTGAATTTTTATTGTAAATGGTTATATTTTTATTTATTGATTATTATAGATATCTAATGGTTAAGAAAATGTGTTTTCTCTAAAAATTACAAGTTCAAATCTAAAGGAGATTTACATATATTTTTAATCTTGAATTTTATAATCTTTTGAAGGTTTACATGTATTTTTAATCTTAAATTTTATAGTCTTTTGAATTGAATATTAAATTTTATTATTAAATTTTTCATTTGTCCAATTTTAAAGTCTTTCCTTGAATGGAAAGAAAATGTAGTGACTCCTCCTACACTAACTGCGCTAACAACACTTGTAAGTTGAGGTGAAAAAACATATCAACACTTACATCAAATGGAAAAGAAATGTTAACCCCAATCCCTATCATTTAAACATATCGTGGAACCATAACTTGGCATGCCAGTATGAGTGACCAGAGTTGATTTACCCATAACTTGACTTCCCAACTATGAGTAACCAGAGTTGATTTGTTTAAAGTACTCATGGTAATCATAGTTGATTTGTTTAAAGTACTCATGCTAATGCTTAAATGATCAATACATATACATAGTTTCAAGGTTTCTCCATAAAAGCTATATTATATTTTGAAAAAGTGCATCAAAATTATACTTGTTATCCTATTGTATTAAATTGGAAATTTTATTAAAATATCCATTATTTTGATGCTTACAAGTTTTCCAATTTTATAATTATATTTTTAAAATTAAAAAATTAATGAAATTTTTTTTTTTAGAAAAGATATTTAAAACATTTTTAACAAATATAAGAATTTATTCTCAGATGGGGTGCCAAGTTGCCAGCATGCAAATAGTTGACTTAAATACACTTGTCACCGTTTTCACATCCATTTCTTGTAGGATGGGGAAACATTCATGGCTCATACGAGCATGCATGACAACTCTCTCACTCTAGTTTAATGGCTTCTTCAGTTCAAGAAGGTTGGTGACAATGATGGGTACTAGAGGCATGCACAAGATCTCTTCAGCTCCTCCGATGCCCCTTCATTTTCTTTGGGTATGTTATGGCTCTCACCGTTCGACTATGGTTCAGTTCTTGTGTTTTGGCTCCAACCTTTCTCTCCTCCCTCTGCAAGTTCTTTGCCCGCTCAGACTCTGGTTTGTCTCCACGAGCATGCCTCAGGAGCACGGTAAGTGCAAGAGAGGGCCCTCTTATTACAACTACGCTTCCAGGAAAAGAAGGCTTCGTCACTTCACCCAGGTGCCTTCAACTTCTTTGGTTCGTCGGGATGGAGGGAATGAGGAGCCTCCAATGGCCTATGTTGAAGAAGAGATCCCCACAGATCCAATTATCATCCCTCATACCTCCCTTTTGTACATTGTTTCAGACCCCCATGACCCGCCCAACAGTATCCATTCCTTCCCCGCTGTAGCTGGTACCTCAGACTAGGAAACCTGCATAATTCAGGAAGAAATACCGTCGGACGCCCGCCTAATGGAGCCCCCCAACCTCCCTCCACAACTTCAGACCGGGACTCACGCTCCACTTGTCTCCTCTTTCCAGAACACTTGGAACTCATCTTCGAGATGCGCAGGGACATCCAGGAACAAGTACATAGGCATATCCTGCTCAATAGTTTTTTGACATATTGTATGATGCCCTCTTGAGCTCACAGATTCAAAAACAATGCTCGACCTGTATGCAACCGTTTGTCTTCACTCCCACTGGTGGCACTCACGATGGCACATGTTTCACTGGTTCATCCACTGCTTAGTCTTTTCCTTTTTTGCTCAAATGCACTATATTTGGAAAAAATTTGTAGGAGTCTACATTTCCATGTTTTGTTTTTTCTTTTCTTACACAAACAATTTAGACATTAACAATCACAACAACCTGCTCTGGTTTCCATTTGTTTAACAGAACAAGTGACAGTTTTTTGCTTTGACATAGATAACATATCAAGAAGCCACATGTTCTAGTTTCAACTTGTCTGAAGAAACAGGTGACAACCTCTCGATATTGTCACGTTATGTATGATTATGATAGAATTTTAAGGAAATCAAACTTTTTTATTTAAAAAAAAACAAATATAATAATTTATAATAACATATTGAAGTGAGTTTAAAAGTCCATGAAACATTTTATTTTAATGAATTTGATAAATTGGTTAAATTATAATGGCAATTTTTCTTCTTTCTTATACATAAAAATTTATTATAAACTTATTTATACAATTTTACATAAAAAATTGCTCATGGAGTAAGCCTTTATAAAATTTGAATTGTTTTCATTAAACCAAGCCTTTGTCACATAATTTGGTTAGGTGAATAAGTGTAACAATACCATCTTTTTTATATAATAATAAAAATAATAAATTATTTTATTTTATTTCTTAAGATATTAAAAAAAATAAAAATTAACACGTATTTCTATATTACAAATAAATTATATATAATATAATGTAATCTATTAGTGATTAATTAATTTTTTTATTTTTATTTTAAATTAAGTTAAATTTTTAATATAATTTTCTATTTAAAAAAAAATGTATTTTTAATTTTAATAAATTGAAAGTTATAAACTCCCGGGTGACATGCATTATAAAGTCTCACTAAAAAAAATCAGTAACTCTTTTTTTACACAAAATATAAAAAAATAAAAAAATTAAAAATAAAAATATTAAAAAAGAAAATTTCAAATACATTTATATTTAATTAAATATATCCAGTAACTTTAAATAAAACTACAATATTCATATAAAGTATATCCCAAAATACATCGAAAGATTAAAAAATATTTATAAATAAAAACATTAAATCATAACTAGATACTTATTATCCTATAGTCGAAATATAACCAGAAGATATCATTTGAAAATAAAAACTAAACAAAGTTTTACATTATCTTTTAAACTTTTGGATCCATCGCCATCAAAATGACAATTGCATCCATGTAATGTTTATAATCATAAATTTTAAATTTCCAAACAATTATAACCAAGATTATTCAATTATAACCAAGATTATTGAGATAAAATTATTTATGAAAAATGTTTTATCAATTTAATTTGAAAAAAGTTTTGTTAATTTGAATTACAATTGCATCAATGTATTGTTTATAACCATAAATTTTAAATTTTCAAATATTTATAATAAAGATTATTGAGACAAAATTATTTATGAAAAAGGTTTTATTATTAATTTGAAAAAGGTTTTGTTAATTTGAATTAATTCTGATTTAATTTTTTTTATTATTAATTTGAATTACAATTGCATCAATGTATTGTTTATAACCATAAATTTTAAATTTCCAAATGTTTATAACAAAGATTATTGTTTATAACCATAAATTTTAAATTTCCAAATATTTATAACAAAGATTATTGAGACAAAATTATTTATGAAAAATGTTTTATTATTAATTTGAAAAAGGTTTTGTTAATTTGAATTATTTCTGATTTAAAAAAGATTTTGTTAATTTGAATTACAATTGTATCAATGTATTGTTTATAGCCATAAATTTTTTTAAATTTCCAAATGTTTATAACAAAGATTATTGAAAAAAAATTATTTTTGAAAAATTCCAAATGTTTATAACAAAGATTATTGAAAAAAAATTATTTTTGAAAAATGTTTTATCAATTTAATGTGAAAAAGGTTTTGTTAATTTAAATTATTTCTATGTACATAACTGTTTGGTTTATTTCATATTAAAAAGTAAATGCACTTTAACATACCTATTATGAAAATAAAATAAATTGTGGCTCGGAAGTATATGTTACAGGCATTCAAACTGGAATGGAATTGAAAACAAATTTGTGGAGAACCAACTCAACTTCTCCACAAATTTGTTTTCAATTCCATTCCAGTTTGAATGCCTGTAACATATACTTCCGAGCCTCTGCCCCTGCCTTTGCCCCCGCTACCTTAACCCCAGAGGTGTGCTCTCCTTCCTATGGTTCAGACTCTGCAACAAGCTATCGATCTGAAAGGTATAAGTGGATATTTTATCTACACTGATGTGGGTGAATAAACAAGCTCAAATAAAATAAATTGTTGATAAACAAATTATCTTAACATTTATTCCCTTCCATTATACATCTTTTCGAGTTTCATTCATGCATCCACAAGTACCTCTTACAATTGCATTTTGAGTGAGTTCACTAAGTAACATATCTAGTAAATACACAATAAAAATGGTTATATCATAAATATCTTTCAACGAATTTGATTATAAACCCCCCATTATAAGCAAGTTGATCATTTGAATTCTTGTTGAACATTTTTCATGTACTAGTTTGAGTTCTTGTTGAACATTTTTCATGTAATAGTTATTTTTATTAGATAACACAAGTGAAAAAATTTATTGGCATATTAAGATGAGGGGCGCGTGAACATAGCCCTAATTAACAATTTCATAGTAGTTGTGTTCATAAAACTGATAATATAGAGGGGTAAAATCATGAAGCTGGGCAACACTTTTGTGACAATCGGGTCTCCAAAATTCCTAGCGGCAATTTTTCAGCCAAAAAAATGTTGCTAGGAATTTTTTCGGTCGAAAATTCACACTTCAAATTTAACAGCACCCTCGAAATTCATGTACAATGTTTTTTGGATGAATGATTTTCCCGTGGTAAGCATATTTCCCGAAACGTTTATTTTTAATGGATTCCATTAAAAACTAGGTTTCGACCGAAAGAATATTTCAACCGAAAACCTGAAAATGGGACTGTTTGTAGGGAACTGCAAATTCTCTCCATCTTACTTCATCTTTGGAGGTAGCAGACTCCTACAAATACTCAGAATTTAGTTTCATAATTGATACCAACATTTTTAAAATTGAATCTACTTTCGTTGGGTATAATTTGTTTTCATTTTCATTGTTTTTATCTAATTTTATTTAATTTTATAAAAAAACACTGCATAATATTCTCAGGTGAGATTATGATTCGGTGAAATGAAAAATCCATATCTCTAAAAATGCACAGTGGAAAATTATGGAAAATTTATATTCATAATCTTTAAACTGTTCTCTTCAAAAGGGTATTTTTAGATTTTACTTTTAAGTAAAAATTGAGATAATACATGGTGGAGGAAAACACGTGTTTAAAATCTGTAACTTTTTTCAGATTGGTCAACTTAAAAAAATTCTAGAAATTATAATATTCATCCGTTAGATTCAAAACTATAGTCAACACAAAATAGAGTCTATGTAGATTGTTGCAATATATTTCATTTGTCAAAAACAAAAGTTTAATAATGGATACATTGTTGTGGGAAAAAATAACTAATTATCTTTCCCTTCATTTTTAAGGAACATACTGTCAAACAATTGCCAAATTGACATATCAAATCTTAATAAAAAAAAATTGAAAAATAGTCAATAGAAAACTAACAAAATTATTCACAAGTTTTGTTTTTACAGTAAAGTAAAATTCTAAATAAAAAAAATACTTTTGTTTACCGGAAGTTGAAGAACCTGTTAAAATTATAAAAAAAAAGTCATAAAACAAGAAAATGTGTTACCCATCTTCATGATTTTACCCAGAGTGTTTCTCGATGGATGGAAGGTCATTGTTTACTAAAGTTTAGATTATATAAGATTCAAGATGCCTTATAAGAGGTATTGAGAAGAGCTTCCATTTCATGTTATGTACGTGCAAACCATCTACGAGGATGACACTGTAGCCCAACCATGCTCTTATTAATAATACATAATTAGTTTATCACACATATAGTACTTCCACCACTGTTTGACCACTTGTACAATGTATGGATACTTTTCCATACCAAACAACACCTGTATAATACTCCAAAAGGTGGAAGAATAACTCACCTATTCTATTTTATGATCTCTCTAATGCAGAAAGAAAGAGTTACATGACATTTGAAAAGACGATAGTTGAAAGGAATAATAACATGGAATTTTGCAAGAAGATAGAATCTGGTGCATGGTGGTCGTTGCCCCTGCTTGTTTCCATAAACAATCAGGTCGCTACTATCTCTCCCTCTAAATATTCTTGTTTCTTCCACCCTCCTCCTTAAAACAAACCCTGCAGATAAGATATGGTCTAGAAAATGAAGGAATGTCTCTCTCAACTGTTGATACCTTATCAATCTCTCACTAGAATGATGCAAATTAATCCCGGAGATTGGGGTAGAATACAGAGGCCCGTCAATGAATATCCATGAATAAGAACCGATATAGAAAAGGGAATAAGGACTATTACAAATATTTAAGAAACCCTTAGCATCAATTCCATTTTGTGCTTGACCATAGGTAGCTAATCATTTCAATATCCATGGGATTTTTCTATTTATCGCTAGCAAATCCATCTCAATCAACCAAATAGGAATTGAAAAGGAGTGAAATGTTTTTTTGATATAACTTGTAGATTGGAGCTCAATTACAACATATCTAATGTTATGTTTGCAGGAGCATCGTCTAAGCTTACCCTTGTGCATCTTGCTCATGTGTTGGGTGCAATGTCACATACCCACTTCCCTGACTGGGACATGTTATCTCCTCAAATAAATTGGTAGATTTTTGCTTCTTGAGGTGATAGGTTGTGATCTAAATTTTATTTCTAAATTTTTGGAAGTAGGTTAGAGAGTCTGTATTTTGAAAATAAGCTCAAAAGAAACTTTGAATTTGGTTTGGTCAAGAAAAAGTCAAAATATCAGGTTTCGGTGGTTTAGGCGAGCCTCAGATGTGCTCATTAACCACCGAAAGCTTTTGTTCTCGGCAGTTAAGGGGTCAAAGCAAGAAGGCGAGTAACCACCGAAAGTGTTTTAATGGTAAAATGGAAAACCCATGCTTTCGCACGAGCCAGCTGTCAAGTGGGCGCAATGATTAAACATAACCGCCAAAAAGCTCGCCATGATGGAGGGTATGCATGTTCGTGGTGTCTATCAGAATGTGTTGAAGCTGCTCTGTCTTTTCAACCACATTGGTCATTTCAAAATCCAAAACACGGCGGTGATTCTCATGTTTGATTTCACGAAACCTCCCTCCATTTCAGTTGCAGTACACACGTCATCATGATCTCGTCACTCTTTCATAGATCCTCACTGAATCATTATGCATCCTAAAGATTGCTGAGATGACCGTGGGATCGCGATTTCATCAGTCAATCATATTTTCAGAGATCTTCATCTCGTTTCCTCTGGTGATTGTCGAAGCGCCATCAAAGTCCAGCGAGAACTCAGTTGTCAATTAAGCCTGGTCGGTTATTAGGTAAGCTCAGAATCAATCCTCTTTCAATTTCAAAAAAATGAACTTGTCACCAAAAATCTAAAGTTTCGGCATATCCTCAGTCGAATTGTCGTCTGAAATTGGGTCAGTGTTTTTGAACTCAATAATCCTATGTTGTTGTCACCCTATTCCACCGGTTTTTCATAAGTGATATTGACTGTATTCCTAGTTCTCAGAGTCATTGTCTTTCTGGACGTCAAGTTTCCCATAGTTTCAGGCATAGTCAACATCAACACATGTCGAAAGAAGGTCCATCTTTGAGATCTGAGGTGGATGGCGTTTGGTATTTGGAATCTCATCCGGAGGTGGCAGAGTATTTCAGACAGACTGGAGTTTTTGCATACTGTGAGAAATTGACAACATTTCACCAACAGGTGGCCGAAGCTTTTTCTCTCTCCTATGATGGAAGGATTGCTAAAATAGGCAGGGAGGAGATTATCATCGACGAAGCAGCCATTGCTGAGTACATAGGGTTATCCAGAATGGGAGACTGTTGGTTTAAAACTACCATACCTGCAAACATCGAGTTCAGATCCTATTTGCTACCTGTACATAAAGATTTAACCTGGAAGAAGGACATCCCAGTGTCTTATTTGGAACCCAAATGGAAATCCCTGTTGAAGGAAATTTTGGTGTATATCACTTGTGAGGGGTGCTACAACAGGGTAATGTTTTACCATTTTAAACTTCTGAATCATTTCACAGGCAGAGGAGTAATAAACCTGCCTTACTTCTTTGATAAAAACCTGACTAAGATGGTAAGACAAGTGAAAGCCCAGCCTGCTAAAGTTGTCAGCAGATTATCACATCAAGGGATGATTACCCTTCTTGTGAGAGAATCTCTGCAGAGGAAACAGATTGAGTGGGGCTTCTTTTTGTTTTGGAATGAATTTCAAATAGAAAGACCACCAGAGGCAGAAATCAAGAAAGCCAGTGGAAGAAAAACTCCTACTCCCAAGAGCAGCCACAGGAAAAGAAAAATAATCTCACTACCAAGAGATCCCATAAAATCATCCCCTAGCAAGAAGGAAGAAATCAAGAGAAAATTGAATTTTGAAGGCAAGAGCCCTGCCACAGAGAATAACCCTCTGAACCTACCTTACAGTGATTCAGAAACAGAACCAGAGATGGCAGAGACACCGGAGAACATACAGATTGAACAGAGTGTAGATCCACCTTCACCGAAGCCTACAGAGGCCCACAAGCAACCAGAAGCAGAAGCCTCCTCAAGTAAGCCAAAAACAGCTAGAGCACGGAATATCAACAAGCTACTGCAACAGATTTATGAAATGGAAGTCCTAGAAAGGGTGATCAAAAAATCCAACACAGACCTCACTGACAGAAATGTAGAACTGTTCAAAATGAATCAAACTCTTAAAGAAAAACATGACAGAATTAAAGACAGAAACAGAGTTTTGATCAGAGAAAATATGAAAATGTATAGGCAGCTCAGGATTCTGAGGCTCAAGTTAAAAGAATTTAAATCACCAGAAGAGGAGCAAACTGGGTTGGACACTTTGGCTAATTTAGCCACGACCATAATGGATACACCAGAGCCCCCTACACAACCAGTAGAAGTTCATAGGTCTGCACGAACAAGGGTTGCCTCATCTAATAAATCCTGAGCATCAGAGAGGACCTAAGGTAAACATTTTTGCAATTTTGAAATTTCTTCAAAGTTTAACTTTCGGTGGTTTAGGCGAATAGGATGACTATTCATTAACCACCAAAAGCGGTGCTTTCGGTAGATGACTCACCCAGAAGCTTTCCCAGTTAACCACCGAAATCCTGTTATGTCCAGAATGGATGAGTTTTTACACAGATCAAAGATTTTTGAGATGAAAAGATTCGATATCTTTTCGAATGAACGTCTAATGAATTATCAAGTCTAGCCCAACAATTATTTTTGACAAATTGTGGAGAAAGGAGATGTTTCAAAGGTTTTTGGACATCTTTAATTAAGACAGAAAATGAGGACACCTTGTCACATCAAAAAATTCGACTTTGTCTCTATTTGAGATTCATCATTTAGCCTTGGGAGGCTATTCTGCACTACACCAATAATCAACAAGAGAGAAATCTGGGATTGACCTCATTTTGGGGAATCATCCCACTTCTTTTGCAACTGAATTTTGAGTTACTATTTTTAGTATATCTGATCCTTGTTTTTAGGATCCCGGAACTACTTTGTAAAGCTATAAAGCTTAGGATAGAAGACAAACTAAAGGTTCGATTTTGGGTTCTATATGTTGCTACTATAACTAAGACTCATTCTTAATATATGAAACATTGCAAGCTTCCTTCATCTGTGTTTTCAGACCTTTCTTTTCTGTTCTATGATATCTTATGAGTGAATGATTTCTTTGTTGGGGCCTATTCAATCACTAATTGATTGATTAAGTTAAGAATCATAAGTTATTGCCTTAGTTTTTAAACCCATTGTGCTTACTGTTTTACATGAGTATAATCTGGTTCAATAACTATCTTCTATTCTATTTGATCAACCCTTGTCTGATTGCATTTTTAGAAGGCCTTGTGATATTTGATATTACTAGACAGTCTTACAGACACAGTCTAGTTCCTAGATATTCATCTTGATCCAAAAACCACATCAATTATTAAGAAAATAGTTTCCAAAAAGGTTGAGTTACCAGGCATCTCTGACTTACAACCTAGGAGAGTTTCCTGGAGTGATAACAGGACAAGTTACTAACAAATCGTCTAACATATAAATTCAAATGCACAAGTATACACAACATGACATACTAGCTCATGCAACTGTCATGAATAATTAAGAACGTGAATGAAAACGATTGCACTCGCACAACAACATTCATACATATAAAATACAAAGTATATGCAACATTCATCTACAATATTTAATAGTAAATAACACAATAATAAAAAAACTTATTTTTTAATACATTTTACACAACCTACTATAGACAAAGGACATTCATGCTAACTCATGTAGGCTTGTTGCATCAATTCTCTCTGCAACAAGCCACCCCCAAGACGGGGCTATGAGTCCATGAGGATAGAGAGACTCATACAGGTGTCTATAGTCCACTATAACAACTTAAATATCCACTAAAACATAGTGACATGACTCCTACAACAATTCCAACCATGCATGTCTCTTCCTCATCAGTCTACACAACCCAAGGGATGATATTTCCTTCTTTTCAAAGCAGTCCCTCAGACAGTCTCCATCCCCTTCATGGATCCAATATAGACCAGCCAAGAATTTCTCTATCAGGGGCTCAAGGAAATATAGCTGCAACATGAGTGCTCACAAAACATTTAAAAATGATATTGGGTAATTTCCTCAACATGAATAACTCGTAGGAATAACAACCTTATTCTCAACACAAATACTAGCTTCAACCAGCTGTCTTCAATACCCACTATGGCTAGCCACTCTTTTTCAGCACTCAACTCTAGTTCTGCTCACCTCTTGCTAATTGTAAATGCTATTCTTCTTCCTACCTGAAAATCCTCTTCTCCCATGCTTTCTTAACTCTTACTCTTCCCTTGAGGATTATTACACTCAACCCATGTTGTCATAAGTGAGTGGGATGAATTCCTCACCCAACCTATTACATGAATTAAATGATTGAGTGTTTAATAAGTCAAAGGGATAAATGGATAAATGAAAAATTGCTTAATGAAGGTGGATTAAGACTCAAGGCATATGGAAACCCCTAAAAAATCCAATTAATCTCCTTCTCTTGTGGAATCATAACCCCCCATTACTCTAGTCCTTAGGCATCTACAACCATTGGTGTATTTCATTTTATTATTTTTCAATGTACAATGTTTGCATATTACATTGTTTGGCCCATGTCCATTCATAATATTTACAAATATACAATAATAGATTGAGGATCAAAACTGGGGTGTTACAATCCCCTTCTCCTACAATTTTCACTGTCCTCAATGCACATCAACATACAAGTGTATATGTATTCATAAGAAAAATTCACATTACAACACTTGATTCTTTATCAATTTAATGGCTCTTACAGCAATTCCAAAAAAAAATCTCTCATTCCCCTCAACCCACACAACCCAAGGAAGTGTACCTCCTACTCTACATCGTAGTCCCTCAGGTTTCCCCACTTACCTTCCATATCTCTATCAAAGTCCAAACATGAATCCTCTGAGTTGTGGTTCCAGGAACTCTAGCACCACTAAAATGATGTTTTTGTACACTTACGTATAAATGTACATTGATACTCCCTCACAATATGAAAATAACTATGAATACTCTTCTCGCATGGCCTGCTTGTGCTCCCGCATGGCATCTCCAGGACCATAGCAGGTCCATTGGACCTTTACCAATGAATGGCTAGGTTCCTAAGCACTTTTACTTTATGGTCTAGGATGTGCACCAACTCCACCAAAAAGTCCCCTTTGTGGTCCACCTGGATCACAGTCCAATCAATCACATGGTTAGGATCAAGGAAATACATATTCAATAAAGACACATGAAACACATTATGAAATCTCATGGATGCATGAAATAAAAGCATGTATGTAACAAGGCCTATCCTCTTTAGAACTTCAAATGAACCACAATATCTCGCTACCAAATTTGGGCAAATGCCCAATTTTAGTGAGCTCATTTTTTCCTTTACTTTTAGAAACACATGCTCACCCACTCTGAGTTCCCCATTTTCTCTTCCTTTTTCAACGTAATGTTTTTTCCTATCCTATGAATTATTTAAATTCTTCTTTATTTTTACCATTTTCTCTTCCATTTGTCTTACCAATTCTATCCCAATAATGGTTCTATCTATTGGATTATCCTAGCTTACTCGCATGTTTCATTTTCTTCCATACAAGGATTCAAGCATAGTAATATTCAATGATGTCTCATACCCATTTTTGTAAGAAAATTCAACCATATGAAGACAATCTTCCTGCTTGGAAGGTTGATCCATTACATACATTCTTAACATATATTTAATTATTAGGTGTACCCTCTCTATCTGTCCATCTTATTCTGGATGATATGCCATGTTGAAATTTGGATTTGTCCCAAATCCTTTAAACAACCCTTTTCCAAAAATTGGAAATAAACTTGGTATCTCTGTTAGATACAATTTCCTTAGGCACACCATGTATCCTAACAATTTCCTTCATATAACTTTCTACAATGTTAGCTACCTTATGCGTCATATTGACTAGTATAAAATGTGCAACCTTTGTAAGCTTGTCCACCACTACCATGATGGAATCATGTCTCCTTAGTATTCTCCACAACTTGGTAAAAATCAATAGTAACAACTTTCCATTTCCACTCAAGAATGGGAAATGGTTGTAGAAATCTCGTTGGATGTATGTTCTCAACATTTTCCTTATGGCATTCCATGCATCTAGCAATAAAATCAATGAATCTTCATTCTAGGCCAATAATATTGGCCTCTTACAGTTGCAATGCTTTTCGGGTACCATGGATGTCCAACATATGGCACACTGTGAATCTATTTTAAAACTATATTTATCAACTCTTGAAAATTAGGAACATAAACTTTGTTTCTGTACAAGAGGATTCCATCCTCTTCTAGCTTGTAATCTTTAAATTTTTGTTGTACATTAGTCTTTTGTAAAGTTTCTTTAACTTGTACATAATGTTTTTTTGTTGTCATAGCTTCTATAATTTTACTTTTCAAATCTGAATTGTACATACTAATGGCTATAACATGCATTTCATGCACCCTTCTATTGATTTCATCAACCACTTTATTCTCTTTCCCCTTATTTGGCTTTATATCAAAATCATACTAACTGATGAATTCTATCCATCTGGTTTGTATGTCATTTAATGTTGGCTATCAAACAAATATTTTAGACCACTATGGTCTGATCTCGACTTAAATTTTCTACCCATGAGACAATGACTCCACATTTTCAATACATGAACAATTGATGCTAACTCCAAGTCATGTGTGGCATAGTTCCTCTCATGCTCCTTCAACTTTCTTGATTTATAACAAATTGCATGCCCATTTTGATCCAGATTTATGAGCAGAACAAAGACAAAACATAGATATATAATATTAACACAGAGACACAATGGATAATAACAGAGATACAATAAAACTTGACTTCTATTAAATAAGAAATATGTTGAAACTGTAAAATGCAAACTAAAACAAGCTTGCTAGAGTGGTTGTGACAACTTATCTTTGAGAAGAGATGTGACGACTATGGTTATTCGCAAGAATATGAGTACAATGAGGCTCCAAAGGAATTTTTACATCAAACATGAATGAAAAAACCCTAGACATCCAAAAACCTAACCCTAGGAGATAAAGTGCCAAAACTCATGTGGACCCCGTTGGGGTAAGTTGGTACATCAACTTCCTCGAGTTGTAACTTTTTCATATGATCTTCGTTTTAGGCACACGATAGCCCGTTGGAAATGTAAATATGAGGAATACACATTATGTTGTCACACTTTGAATTTCTCTATAGAGTGACTGTGGTGAGCCCAAAAAACTTTGTTTAGGGCCTCAAAATGGCCCCGAAAGTTTAGGACCCAAAAAGTCAGAAAAAAACTGCCAAGATGAAAACTAAAACTACCAATATGAAATATGTATGTGAGCCAGTTGGAAGAGGTGGGTGGCGACTGATATCCAACTTGATGAATACTCCCCCTTTAGGAAGCAATGGTCTCCATTACGTTGACTTCCCCCATCAGATGAGAAAATTTCTGCTGAATTTGGCCCCGGGTGAGCCACTTGCCTTGGTTCAGGAGCTTCCCTACTTTGAAAACACGATAAAGTTGAAACTTATGTTACCAATTTCCCTTGACCTGTGTATCCACAATTTGATCAGTGGATGCATGTTCCATGCAGTCAGGGTTGATCTCTTTTGGTGTCAATAATTTTTCTACCTTTGAGGTGTCCAATAATGGTGGAAAGTATGGCCAAAGGAGGTCCACATTAAACATTGGGTGCAAGCCAAGGAAGGGGTGAATGTTGAGCTCAAAATCATTGTCACCACATCCTTGGTGATGGTATAAGGTCCATAGAGGAGTGGATAATGCTTCTGATGGGGTCCTGTAAGGAATTATTTCTGCAAGTGAAACAAAACTTTATCTCCCACCTGAAACTTATGTGGCACCTGCTGTTGATTATGGCACTGCTTGTACTTGACATTGGACTTCTGCAAAATATATTGAACCTATTGGAGTATGTGTTGGATTCGTTCAATGAACCGGGTGGATTTTTCGACTTCGATTTGTGCATGGAACGATGCTTCCTGTGTGGACGTAAGGGGTAGTGAAACATCCATGGGACCCAATGGTTGAAATCCCAACCCCACTTGAAAGGGGTTGTGGCCATTTGAGCTATGTATGGATTTTTTGTAACTGTGTTGAACAAAGGGAATACTTTGATCCCATGTGCACAAAGGATTGGAATTGTACATGTGAAAAATATGCATGGTCATCTTGTTGACAACCTCGGTTTGGCCATCTGTTTGGTGGTGGAAGGCCATGGATTTAGTGAGCTTGGTTTCCATCCATGACTAGAGGCTTGACCAGAATGTGTTGAGGAACCGACTGTCCTGATAAGAGATGATGGTTTGTGATATCCCAAAATGTATCCACACTCATTCGAAGAAGATCTTGGCAGTGGCCTCTACTGTGATGCTCTTCTTGAAAATGACCAGGATCGCCATCTTGGAAAATCGATCAACAACCACGAAAACATAGTCATTTCTTTGTTTGGTTGAAGGAAGGACCGACATATAGTCCATCGAGATGGATTCCTAAGGCATGTCATAAGTAGGAAGAGGGGTGTACATGCCTTGTTTATTAATGGCGAGTTTGGCAATGGTGCAGGTCGTGCAAGACCTGATATGCTTGATGATATCCTATTAGAGTTTCGACCAATAGAAATGTTGTTGCAACACTACCACTATCTTCTCTATGCCGAAGTGTCCTACCGCCCGACTGTAGTGAGCTTCCCAAATCAGCTTCGCGCGCTCACTTGATGGAACATAGAGATGGCCCAGATGGCACAATAAACCTTCCTGTAGATGAAAATCAATGACAACTATGTTTGTGCCCAACATGAGGTAGGTAGTGGAAAAGTCAGGATATTTCTCATAGAGTTGGGGCCATCCAGAGGTATCATGTCCACAAGAGTGTAGCACTGTGGTTAGTGTGTCAACTGGATCTTGGTTGAAGCAGTCAGTGATGTGGTTGGTGCTCCCTGTCTTGTACTTGATGTTGAGATGGAACTGCTGCAAGTATGTGGACCACTTTTGATAGAAGTCATTCTGAAATTTTCTTTGTGTATGCATGAATTGCAGAGGCTTATAATTAGTGTGGATGGCTGTCTCCTTCCCCAGAATGTAATGCCTCCAATGGTGGCAGGATTATACAATGGAGTACATTTATTTATCATAAGTGGGGTACTTACGGACCGTATCTCATAGTGTTTCACTATGATAGGCCATGGGATGTTCATGATGAGTGAGAACTGCACCCACAACATAGTTTGAAGCATTTGTTTCAATATCAAACGACTGTTGCAGGTTGGGTAGTGAGAGCATCGTGGTTGAGCACAAGCATTGCTTCAAATCATCGAACGCTTTCTGTTTCAACTGGACCCACACAAAATTTTTATTGCCACCACCCCTAGTCACTTGGTTAAGGGCCCATGCAATGTGGGAGAATCCCAAAATGAATCGGTGATAGAAATTAGCAAGGCCTAAGAAGTTTCAGAGCTCAGTGAGTGTGGTCGGGGATGGATAATCACGGATGACCTGGAATTTGGTTGGATCAACATGCACCCCATGCTCATCAACAATGTAGCCTATGTATTGGACCTTGTTCATGTTGAAGGAGCATTTTTTGAATTTTTCATATAGCTTGTGTTGCCGCAAAGTGTGTAGAACTCATTGAATGTGTTGCAAGTGTTCCACCCAATTCTTGTTGAAGATGAGGATGTCATCCAAATACACTACCATAAAATAATTGGTTAAAGGTTGCAAGATATCATCCATCATCCTCATGAAAGTTGTTGGGGCATTTTTCAATCCAAAGGGCATGACCAACCATTCAAAAATACCTTTTTTGGACTTGAGGGAAGTCTTCCATACATCGATTTGATCTATTGGAACCTGGTGGTAGCCGGACTTCAGATCGATCTTACTGAATTATTTGTCCCCCTTGAGCTGGTCAAAGAGATCTTCAATTTGGGGAATTGGGTACCAGCTCTTGAATGTGATTTTATTTAGGGGTCGATAATCAATGAAGAGTTGTCAAGACCTGTCTTTCTTCTGCAAAAGCATGATTGGGATTCCAGAAGGTGATGATCTTGGGAGGATGTGCTCCTTTTCGAGTAGCTCTTGGATCTGGTGCTTGATTTCCTCATTTTATTATAGAGAGTGGCGATAGACTGGCACATTCAGTAGTGGTGCACCATGGGTCAGATTGATTGAGTGCTTGACCTGACAGTGCAAAGGTACCCCAGTGGGTGAGGAGAAGATGCCTTTGTATTCTTCCACAAACTTATCCACTTACTTTTGTTGCATGGAGAGACTTGTCGTAGAGGCCATGGATGTGGTTGTAACCTTTTGCTCGCTCTAAGCGCGAATCACGAAGAAGACAAACTTCTCAGTCTGAGATATGATCTTCCTTCATTTCTTGGAAGAGATCAAGGAAATGGTGGTAGATGGGACTACCTCTGATATCCTATATAATCTCAGGTCCAAAGTAATAATAACACTACAAGGCCTAGACTCATATACAACATGAGGATTCCATAAATAAGGTTAGCCCAAAATAACATCACAAATTTCAAGGGGGGCGACATCACACAATACCTCATCTTTGAAGAGCTTGATGTTGTAGGCCAGGTGACATTGTTGGCTAACGTGGAGATCACTCCCTTTTCGGAGCCACCCGATGGTGTATGACTGCGAGTGTGGTGATTTCGATAGAGCCAATCGCTTGATGACCTATGTTGAGATGAGGATCATCTAGCTACCTCTATCAATGATGAAGTGAAACGAAGTACCCTTCACCCACATCTATGAATGAAATAGGTGCTCACCTTCCTCTGGTTCATTAGTTTCGTCGGGCTGGACCTTGGTGGTGGTAGGAATAGTGGCACTAGGTTATGCATCAATGATCTATTTCCCTTTTTCTGGTTTCAAATCTGAGTCAAAGCTTGCATCTGATTCGAAGGGTTTCACCTCAGCCACCAATGAATTCTTTGAGCGACATTCAACATTGTTATGCCAGGGGCTCTTATGGAACTCACACCATTTCCCAATGTCTTTATTTTTCTTCCCATTATCCTTATTTGTTTGTGGTTTGGACTGGTTGTCCTAAGAATTCCCATCCTTTCTATGCCCTTTGTCCTATGGGTTGGGTCCTCCTTTTCCCTACTTCTGCTGTGAGGGGTTTGTAGACCCAAGTTGTTTCATCTTTTGTTTAAGCTTCTACTTGATTTTGACAACATATCGATAGGCCACGCCCAAGGACGAAATGTCTAGAAACTCCATTTCTATCTGGATGTATCTATGCATATTGTCGCAGTACTTGAGCACCAGATGCCACTCAAATTATTTGATACCCAGCTTAGTGCACAAGGTATGGAAGACATTGGTGAAATCTGACATGGTTTGGTCCCTTTCCTGCTACAGTGTGGTCCATATTGTATATAATTCGTCCTAAATTCCAACATGGTAGTATTGTTCCTTAATAGAATCCCTAAAGGAACCTTGAGTGGGTGCAACTACAAATACTGTATATCCCTCTGTTTCTTTTTTCTCACATAAAGTCTCCCACCAATATTTGACATGGGGGACGGCCTTGAGAAGCGCAAATGTAATATTTTCTCTATTGGAAAAGTTGTGGACAAAAAAATACCCTTCTAGAAGGTTTAACCATATATTGAAAGAATCTGAATCTATTTGACCTTCGAATATAGGAATATCAAAATTGATTTGTACCTTGAATGGGGTGGTACCTCCGTTTGAGGTAGATGCATCGCTTGTCGACAATCATCGAAGGATTTGTGAAAAGTTATCCATCATCTCGTTCCTTTGTCACTCGAGGGATTCCTCGAGCAACATTTTGAAAGGATCTCTTGTCCATTCATCTTCTTTTATCCCGCCATGAAAGGTTTCTTGGGCGTGTGAGAGTAGTTTTCCTCAAGAGAAACAAGTTCGAGACTCAACTCTCTCTACCCTGACCTCGTTGGGGACATGCACTAAAAACGACAAGGAGCATACCACTCTGATACCACTGATCCAGATTTATGAGCACAATGAAATGAAAACACGGATATATAATATTAACACAAAGACAGAGTGGATAATAACATATATACAATAAAACTTGACTTCTATTAAATAAGAAATATGTTGAAACTGTAAAATGCAGAATGAAACAAGTTTGCTAGAATGGTAGCAACTTATCTCTGAGAAGAGATGTGATGGCTACGCTTATTCGCAAGACGATGAGTACAATGAGGCTCAAAAGGAATTTTTACATCAAACATGAATGCCAAAACCCTATACATCCAAAAACCTAACCCTAGGAGATGAAGCACCAAAAGTCATGTGGGCTCTGTTGGGGTAAGTTGGTACATCAACTTCCCGAGGTCGTAAATTTTGCATACGATCTCCATTTTAGGCACATGATAACCCATTGGAAAGTTCTATCCTCAAAACGACACCAAAATTTTAGGACCCGAAAAGCTAGAAAAAAACTGCCATGATGAAAACTGAAACTACCAAGATGAAATATGTATTTGATCCAGTTGGAAGAGGTGGGTGGCCACTCATATACACCTGGATCACATTTTCGGTAAGGAATCCATGAATTCCTTCTTTGCATGCATCGATGCACACAAGAAAACTCTTCATTTGGATCTGCAACCTTCAAAATAGGTGCAATGGTTAATANAGTATTGGAAACTCTCTTCACACTTGGTATTCCATTCAATTTGATTCCTTTATCCTATAAGGAAGTGATAGGGTCTACAATCTTGGAGAAACCTACAATTAATCTCTTGTAATAATTGGCCAGACCCATAAATTATCTAACCTCTAAAATATTCTTTGGTGCTATCCAACCTTTGATTTCTTCATTCTTTCCGGGATCCATTACTATGCCATCCTCTGATAAAATGTGGAACAAATAGTGGATTTTCTTCTAATAAAAAATACACTTTCTCAATTTGGCATACAATTGGTGCTTTCTTAACAATTGTAGAACCATCCTCAAATGTTGTTCATGCTCCTCCTATGTATTGGAGTAGATAAGAATATCATCCAAGACGATGACAACAAATTTGTCTAGGTAATCTATGAACACTCCATTTATTAGATACATAAAAGTAGTGGGTGCATTTGTCAACCGAAATGGCACCACTACAAACTCATAATGACCATACCTTGTCCAAAAACTTGTCTTGCTAGTATCTTCTTCTTGGATTCTTACTTGATGATAACATAATCTCAAGTCAATCTTGGAGAATATATTTTCTCCCTTCAAATGATCAAAAATATCATCAATCCTTGGAAAATGGTACTTTTTCTTTATGGTAACCTTATTCAGTTTTATGAAGTCAATGCATAACCCCGGAGTTCCATCCTTATTCTTTAAAACAATAATCGGGGCACCTCAAGGAGAAACACTTGGGTGTATGTACCTCTTCTTCAACAACTCTTCTAGCTAAATATGCACCTATTTTAGTTCTGGTGTGCTCATTTTGTAGAGAGTCTTGGACACTCGGGAAAATCCAAGCATCAAATCAATAGAGAAGTCAATGTCTCTATTTGGTGGAAATCCACAATTCCCTAAAAACATCTTCATGATCTTTCAAAACTAAGTAGTCTTCAATATTTGGCTCCTTATCCTTTGTTGGATCTTCCATATGGGCTGCATATATTTGGAACACTTTTCTAAAACTTATTTTTATATGCAATGTTGAAATCTCTTGGATAAATATAAGCCTTGGAATACCTTGCACTTTCCTTGAATTCCCTTCCTCATCAAGACATGTGAAATCCTTATTGTAGCAATATAGGACAACATGATGCTTTTCCAACCAATCCATATCAATCAAATAATCATAGTACCCAAGTGATATGATGCTCAAATCAACCTTAGTGTTGACTCTATTCATGTTCACTGGGAAATCCTTGACCACTCATTGATTCTTCTCTTGGTTCTAGTGCCTAGCTGAACCAACCAATACTTTTCATGCTTACATCTCTTCAAATTAAATATTTCAACCATATTAGGATCTATATAAATATGACTATATCCATAATCAATCAAAATAGCTATGGGTTGATTATCAATCTTACCTTCCACTTCAATCATGTGGGATTGATAGTTTACTTATCTATTGTCCAACGTTTCATAAATCCTTTGCATGCTCCTGCCTATGTCTTCCAATCTATCAACTTCCTAAAGTTTACATGCAGTCTTCATCCTATCTCCTTTATGAGGACAATATTTATACGCGTGGTCTCCTTTACATCCCAAACACTTCATGGGCTATTGTATCATCCCTTTTCCCAAATAATTTGTCATATTGGGCTCATTTTGTGCTTGTTTCCCTTGCCTATATGACTTTTAACTATTCCTAAACAAATGTGGCTTGAATCCTTTCTTCCTCTGATCCATATTGCCTTTCACTTAGAAATTTACGAATTTTAACCTTCTCATCCTTGATGAAATTCAGATACCTCAGAAGCTCCAACAATTTCTTCTCATACTCTTCCATGGTCATGTTTCTTAATTTAAGCTCAAAGAATTCTTGCATTTTCTTGTCATAATAATTCTCTGACAAGTAATTTTGATAGAAGTATTTATTTAAATGATTCCAAGAAATTATATTCTCGTCAATATGCTTAACTTGATTCAACTAGTCCCGCCACATGGAAGCTTTCCCATAAAAATGATATATGGAAATATTTGCTTCCATGTTTGATGAATAATTGTGCAATTGGAAATATTTTCTCATGCCAAAATATTAGGCTTTAGATTCTTCACCCTTCCTATTCTCTCCATCAAATGTGGGTGGCTTGAGCCTCTTGATCTCTCCTTGCAAACTATCTAACTCGGGCATTCTCATTTGATGTCTGTTAGGGGATCTACTTGGGCTACTCTTGATTTTGAAGATGTAGGTGCTCTTTTGATGAATGCCTAGGTGAATGTTGATGCCTACTAACACTTCTTGAGTGCCTTGGATCTGTGTAGTCATCCCTCATATCATGAGATATATGATCTTTGCATGCCCTATGTTTGTTCTGGAGCCTGATTATCTTCTTTATTTATAGGTATTGTTTCAACCACCTTTAGATCCCAATCCCCAATAGGGGTTTGTGTCATATTGTTTTCACGATTAGCCCCACGCGTTGTTTTGGCTCCGGAAGGTTTTGGACCTCGGTTTAATTCCGCAAAATGGATCTGGAAGGCTCTTGATCCCAATTTTCCAAACTAGGACCTGCCACTAAAATGGCCCCTCAAGATGATTCATCCAATTTTTTTCCACCTGGAAATTACCAAGATAGATGAAAAAATATATGATGATCCAATATGGATCAGATATGAAATATACCCTTTTTTTTGTACTATTCCACCTTCATCCTCTGAACCAAACCCTTCAATAGGACCTGACCAGACTTCTCTAATGAGTGGAACTTCACCAACCATGTCAAGTAAAGTACATAAAATCTCTTTATGTTGAATTGAGATTTATGATTTTCATCTTACATGGATTATACAACTTGGTTGTTCCATCTTTTGTACATAATATTAAAATGTGTTCATCATTTTCAATATAGAAGGTTCCCTTGCAAAAATATTACCCATAATACTCGGGGATTGTAGGAGGCATGATTCTAGCATTAATGGTCTGTCTATTTTCCATGAGGAGCAAATTTAATTAAGCGACTTCACAAAGGCTAGTGACCCATCATGTGAATATGGAAGGTAGAATCTACGATTTTAACCTTTGTTTGACCCATCATGTGAATATGGAAGGTAGAATCTACAATTTTGACCTTTGTTTCACACAACTAAATTTATGTTATCCAATGAAATTAGAGTCTTTATGTTCACTTTTTCTTCTAAATAGAAATACCTAAAAATTATGATATTGAATTGACTCTACTGAGGAAGGAGAAAATTATTTTCACCTTAGAATCACTCATAAAAGAAATGGATATTTTTCATGAAAACAACACAATTATACAAAGATGCTTTAGCCTTGTATACAAGGTATGTATGTACCCATTGTCTTAAAACCATGAACTTTAGATGACATGACATGATCTTTCAAAGGATAGATGAAGAATGGGTTTCTTCATAGGATTTTTTTGATGTGGTTGGTTGTTTTAGGGAATAAATAGAAATGGAAAAGAAATAACAATGAAGGAATTGTATGTAATATTTTGGTAAGGAAAACGAGAATTTATGAATTAGGTGAAGCTACCTAACTCATGTTTTCAAGGTACTTCATGTAAACAAAACAAGTCTAGTTCAGAGAATTCACAAGGTCCATTAGATATATATAGATATATATATATATATAGATAGATAGATAGATATAATAAAAAAATTGGCAATCTAAGCATAGAGGGGCTTCCACAGTGCAACATATTAGATATCATTTTTGGGGATTAACTATGTAGTGTAAGTCATTAATCTATGACCCATATCCATGAGTATTGACAATCACTGCACCTCATATATTATTTCATAAATGTAGATACTACTATGACCACTAAAATCACACTACAAAATGATGTTTCTTTATGGAGGATAAAAGTAATTCAATTTTAGACACAATATGTTATAGGTTGCAAACCCAAAAAATATATATTTCAGAACAAACCAAGGGAGTGAAATTCATTGAAGGGTGAGTTGAGATACAATAATTCAATTATAACTAAAGTGATGCAACTTCTCTTCCATATCCACCCCATCTGACAAGGCATGGAGAAGCCCTCTCATCAATGAGTTATCTCTGTCGACAACCTTTCAATTCTATATCACACCCTTAAGTAATGGATCCTATTTAGTAAGGGAGTTTCTTGTGCTTCAACCCAAATGAAGTGGCATATGGCTAGTGCTAGGGATACCTGGTTGATTCTTAAACACTTGGCCATTTCATTTTTCATCAATATGATTTCAAAAATTATTACTCCCTTGTACAATTTTTTATTTTATTTTTTTGTCGCTTAATTACCCTTATAGTTTTAGTTTTTATTTTTAATTATTTATTGTCTAAATCCTCGCACTAGAAGCTATTTCTATTTAATTCCTATTAATGACAAGTGTTGTCATAGAAATAAGAACCTATCCATGAGTAGAGAACACTTGTCAAGCAACTTTACCAACAATTGTCAAGCAACTTTACCAATGTGCTTCGTGCCTTGTAGTTATGAAGTTGATACGCTTTCTCCCGCTCGATAATCTGAGTCTCCTCCTTTGTACTTCGTAAGAACTAGTTACAATGGGTATTGTTACATCCCACTATCCTATCGAGAAGATATTTGTAGGGAGATTAGAAGAGTGGGTGGAAACATGGAGCAAGAAGATTTCTGATTTTGATATTCTTTTCATTATTGGTATGTCGACAAGCAAACATTGATTCATTCATCCTTGACATTGGATCGTTTCTTGAGATGTGCAATCTTCAAGCCTCATTGAAGAAAATATTTCATTCTCCTTTTAAACTATCTCCTTGGCCATCAATAAGCAGGGGGATACCTAAATAACCCCATCAATTGTGTGGGTATGACCCATATTCCTTATGAAGAAGTTTATTTTTTCAAACCCACTCCCAAGTTCTTGTGGAAGAAATGTCTTTTAGGAACTCTCTTTTAAGATCATGTTCCTAGCTTCAAGTTGGTTCCACCTACTAAGTCTCCTGATATTGGAGATAAAAAAAAAAAAAAAAAAACATAGAGTTTGATAGTGTCGATGGTCCCTAAGATTTAATCCCTAAGATTATAGAATGATACAATAGTTTAACAAGTATAGGATTCCATAATTATTTGATACACTCAACAATTTTACCTAAAGAGCTATAACTTCTTCTCCATAGCCACTCCATTTGACAAGGCCTAGAGAATTCATCTCGCCAATGAGCTATCTTTGACATTATCCTTTTATTTTTGTCTTATTCCCTCAAGCAATGGATCTTATTCAGTATGAGTGTTGTTCCCTTTAAACTCAAATGAAGTGAACAAAGTTAATGAATTAATGAGAACTATGACCTCAAAACGAGAACTCTAGCCCTTAAAACCCATATTTTTGCATAAAAAACATGAAAATCAACCCCCTAATAAAAAAGTGGTGCTATTGGTAGCACCATTTTTTCTAACGTGGGTTAAAATTACAAAAAATTTCAAGCATGACCATAAAACTCAAATATTTGCTTAGAAAAACCTTAAAATCAACACCTTAATAAAAAAGTGACAATAACTAAAGAAAAAAAAAATTCTAAACTTGAAAATTATGGCTCATTACGACCTAATTGAAATTGTGTCCTTGATAATAGATCCCTATGCAAAAAAAAACAAAAGTGGATACTAAATGGTCACTTCAAAATCTATTTACTAACTATTTTTTTACATTAAAAAATAAATAAATAAAAAGGAGAAAATCTTCGCAATTTTTTTTTAAACGACAAAAAAAAACACATTTAAAAAAATATATTCAAAATCCAAATTTTGAAAAAACATAAAATCATATAAAAACAATTTAAAATTTCCTTGAAAAAAACAATTTAAAAAAATATATATGTAGTTTTTTTTTAAAATAATACAAAAACCCTTGAAACATAAATACATAAATAAATAAATTAAAAAAAAATAAAAAACTAACTATTTAAAATAAAAAACTTATTAAAAAAATATTAAAAATACCTAAA
>ML785205.1:22627-35649 GCA_009831015.1 Picea engelmannii | reverse complement strand
AAATATTAATATAAAGTGTGTCAATTAGTTTCAATTGCTATAAATTGTTCTTATTTTCCACTTCTTGGTGCAAAACTATTTGTTCAAAGGTATATCCATATTTCTAATTTGAGTAGAATGTCATTAATGAAACAATTCATAAAGAATTTCAATGGACTTTTATAATAACTCGCAAGCATCGAATCATGCAAAAATGAATTATAGTTAAAGAGCTCTAACATTGTTGATTAATAATGTAGTGTTGGGATTGTTCCTTTCTTTCGGGCCTAAGAAAGCCATGGGTGGAGGAAAATTGTTTGAAATAATGATTCATCATGGATATTTATAGACTTACTAGTTCCATCAATGGTTTGTGCTTGTGTATTCATGTGGTCTACAAAGAAGTCCTAAAAATGGCCAAAATGTATAATTAGTGAGAATGATCTCAAATTATTGTAGCAACCATACAGTAAGACTCTAAAGAATTCTTTGGAAACCTTTTCTTATTTCCTCTATAGGAGTCTACCCCCTGAAAACTAGTAGGATTGGTGACTTCAAGGATAGTTTAATTAAGATGAAGATCATGCCTACTTGGTTTTGTAAGAACACTAGTAGCATCATCTTACTCTTCATGAAGCTGTAACAAATGTTGGATAACAGAAGATGAATATGATAAACATAGACTTTCTACTTATATAACAAACGCCAAATACAAGAATATCGAAATATTTGCAAGGTTATCTTTTTCATATCAATCTTTGAACATAAGAATACAAGAGAAGTTATCAATTTTGATTGGTCAAAAGTCAAAACAACTTATTCAATTGAGATGCCAACATGTCAATTCAAGTCCTGTGTTGCAAATACTGGAATTTATTTTACAAGTTCAATGGAGATTGAAGAGATTAATAGAATAAAAAAAAATATTACAAACAAAACACAGTGTTACCTTCTACTCAAATCCATGACATCAAGAAGCTCTACTCAAATCCATGAACCCAAGAATCTCGACACATTTTACTTAAATATGCTACCAAGATAATTCCATGAATTATATACAATGCATTGACACTTTTATTGTTCTTATTAATGAAAACAAATAATAATAATAAAAAAAAATTGTAGAAGAGGTTAGGAAATGACTAGCAAAGATGTAGTCAATGATGCCTCATGTAGCTCAGCTTCCCATTCTCACAACAATTAGTCTTATGCAATTTAAGAAGGCTACCCATTATTTTGTCGGTAGCTCTTCCTCTCTCTTTTAGTACACTTGTTATCCAACTCAAAGGGGGCTTCCCTAAATAATATTGCTAAGGATATGGAGTGGGAATCACAAGATGATGTAATGAAAAGTAAGCCTAAGAAACATACGTGGTAGTTGTACTATATGAAATAGGATGAAAATGGAAATAGGAAGCCCTCCTTGACATGGAGAAGAGCCAAGTTGCCAACCAAAAGAGAGAGAAAGAGTTATTGAAATGACAATGGGTATCCTTCCTAAGTTGCACAAGACTAACCCCTTGATGCTTGAGAATTGACATCATGTAGAAATGCTAAAATTTTTTGTAACACGGGGTACTAGATTTGTTGTAAAATTTATTGCAGAAATTGTGTGGACATGTAAACAATTGTAATGGATGATGATGATCTTGAAAATTTTATTTGAACTACTCAAAACAAAAGAAAACATCATAATAGTATTCGAGAGGTAATATAGACGATGTAATTGCTATTGTTTGCAGGGTACTATTTATGTTGTAAAATTTGTTGGAAGTATTGTGTAGACATATATACAATTGTAATCGATGATAATCCTCTTGAAAGTTTTCTTTGACCTGCTAAAAACAAAACAAAATATCATAATAATATTTGAGAAGTAATATTGTTTGCAGGGTACTATTTATGTTGTAAAATTTGTTGCAAGTATTGGGCGGACATATTTACAATTGCAATCGATGATAATTCTCTTGAAAGTTTTCTTTGACCAGCTCAAAACTAAAAAAAATATCATAATAATATTTGAGAAGTAATATAAATAATGTGGTTGTTATTGTTTGTACAATATTGTTTACTCATCCCCAAGCTAAAGAATTTAATGCCATTGCTTCTGCAGAACTAAAGAAAGAATTATCTGAGCAACGAAAAACATATATGTCAATAAAGGATTTGTAGATATCCTTTTATGAATGGTACAGACTTTCCCAAAAGGAAGAAATTCAACTGATGTCTACCAAAGAAAATGTCAGTACCAAATGTTGGTTGTGGAGCCTGATTATCTTCATGATTCATAGGTCTATGTTTTCAGCCGTGTTTATACCCCATGAAAACTTTACACTCAAGAAGAATGCACACTCCTCCACACAGGGGAGTGTAGAGGGGGGTTACCCCCTCCGCGGGGTCTGGGGGAAAGCAGGCCCCTGGCGAGGGTTCGGGGGAGAAGCCCCTGAATGAAAATTTTCCTCGTAAATGTATATTGTAATTTCCTTGTAAATCTGAACCATTCATTATAAGGTCACAAATCCGACGGTAGAAGTTATGTTATGGTTTTTTTTCCCTAGAAGGAAACCCTATTTTATGAGGGAAATGTATTGCGGCTATGCATCATTGTGAATATTGTATTATGAGATAGGAGACTGTGAGAGAAAGAAGAGGAAGTTACATCAGTGTTGTTGTAGGTTGTATCCATTCATTTGCTAGATAATAATAAAGGAAGGATCTAGCAATTTCTATGGTGGATGGAGCCCAAACTGGGTGAACCACGTATATCTGTGTCTCTATTGTATTGTGTATCTTTTGTATTTTATTTTTTCATTTGTTTTATTTTATTTCTCCATGATCCTGTTTTTCTAATAACTGGTATTAGAGAGAAAATAAACTCATAGGAAAAGAGGGTTCCTGGTTTGAGTCGGAGCAATGGTGGAAGATGGAAAGTTTAGGGTCGAGAAATTTAATGGCCAAAACTACCAGTTATGGAAGATGCAGATGTAAGATTATTTATATCAGAAGGTTCTATTCCTACCATTGGGTGGAATAAAAAAGAAGCTGACGACCATGAAGGATGAAGAATGGGAGGTTCTTGACAGAAAGGCACTAGGAACGATATGGTTGAGCCTGACAACATCAGTGGATTTCAATATTTCGAAAGAAAAGACAACAAAGGAGATGATGGACGCATTGGATAAACTACATGAAAAACCCTCGGCATCCAATAAGGTATTTCTCTTGAAGAGATTATTTAATATGAAGATGTCAGAAGGTGGGTCTGTTGTAGATCATTTAAATGAATTTAATATGGTTACTAATAAACTAAGTTCTATAAAAGTGGACTTTGATGATGAGATCGGGGATCTTCTAATCTTGTGCTCGTTTTCATAAATATGGAACGGCTTGGTCATGGTTGTAAGTAACTTTGTCTCTGGTTCAAATACTTTAAAATTTGATGATGTTGTTGGTGTTATCCTTAGTGAGGAAATGCGACAGAAAAGAATAGGTGAGACATCAGGTAATGCATTAAACATGGAGAACAAGGGAAGACAAAAGGATAGAGGAAAGGGCTCAGGGAACCGCGCGAATTCTAGGAAGGGAAGATCCAAATCCATACTGGGAAAGATAGAGTGTTGGAATTATGGGAAGAAAGGACATCTGAAGAAAGACTACAAAGCTCCAAAGAATCAAAGAGATGGACATCAGGAGAAAAATCAGGAAGCAAATGTAACAGGTGATGTGTTACAAGATGCTTTTATTCTTTCTGTGGATAATATTTCAGAGTCTTGGGTAGTAGATTTAGGGGCTTCATTTCATCCCACACCCCATAGGAAACATTTTCTAGATTATGTTCAAGGTGATTTTGGACAAGTTCATTTGGGTGATGATGCACCATGCAAAATTGTTGGAATGGAAAAGGTAAAAATAAAGCAAAGCAATGGAAACCAATGGTTGTTGAAAGTGGTAAGACATGTTCTAAATATAAGGAAAAATATAATTTCAATAGGGCAGTTGGTAAGTGAATGTTATATATCCATATTTATAGATAAGATGTGGAATGTCACCAAAGGATCATTGGTGATATCAAAAGGAGAGAAGGTATGTACATTGTATTTATGTACTGGTAATACTAACTCTTCTATCTATTTAGCTTCTACGGGAGTGGATAAAACATTGTGGAATCATAGGATTGGACACATGAGTGAGAAGGGGATGCAGATACTTCACAAAATAAAATTGTTGTCAGATCTTAAACAAATTGATTTGGATTTATGTGAGCATTGTGTTTATGGAAAACAAAAGAGAGTCATATTTCTCAAAGTTGGAAAAGAAAAGAAGAGTGAAAGGTTAGAGCTTGTGCATACATATGTATGGAGACCAACTTAAGTATCATCTCTTGGTGGCTCTCATTAGTATGCTACTTTTATTCATGATGCAACTAGAAAAAGTTGGGTTTATTGCATTCGACAAAAATCTAATGTTTTTGATAGTTTTAAGAAATTGAAAGATTTGGTTGAGAATGAGATAGGAAAAAGGTTGAAGTGTATTAGATCAGAAAATGGAGGTGAATATTGAAACAAGGAGTTTGATGATTATTGTTCATACCATGGGTTTTGTAGAGAGAAGACAGTTCCAAGAACACCACAATAAATGGTGTGTCATAAAGGATGAACGGGACAATCATGGAGTGTGCAAGTACTATGAGATTGCATGTTCGTTTGTCCTTATAGTTCTAGGAAGATGTTGTAGATATTGTTGTTTACTTAATAAACAGAGGACCTTCAAGCTCTTTGGATGGTGTAATTCTAGAGGAGGCATGGACAAGTAAAACGGTAAACTATTCTTTTTTGAAGACTTTTGGTTGTGAATCATTTATCCATATTGATAAATAAAATAGAACAAAGCTTGAGGAAAAATCCAAGAAGTGTACCTTTATTGGATACAGTGTTAATGATTTTGGTTATCTCGGAAGTGTACCTTTATTGGATACAATGTTAATGATTTTGGTTATCTCTTATGGGATTATGAAAATAATAAAATAACTAGGAGTAGAGATGTCATATTCAATGAGAAGGTCATGTACAAAGATCAATTGCATGGAAAGAAACAAGAAAAATAAAAACCAGAATACACAGTTCTTGATCAAATCACCGAAAAAGAAATTCCAAAGGTACCAGAAAATAAAAATGTACAACAATAGGATCAACAGGTACCTCAAACTCTTGAAAGTGTTGTTAGAAGATATAACAGGTTAATTATATCCCTTGAACGATACTCTCCTTCATTGTATTATTTATTGTTGATTGATTCTGGTGAACCAGAATGTTATGAAGAGGCAATGCGGGTAGACACCAAAAAGAAGTGGGAGCAAGGAATGAAAGAGGAAATGGATTCCCTGGTAAATAACCAGGCATGGGATCTGGGTTATTTTCTTGCATAAAAAAGAGCATCACAGAATAAATGGGTTTACAAGTTGAAGGAAGAAGATGCAGGCAAAAAGAGGTACAAGGCTAGACTTGTTGTAAAGGGGTTTGCACAAAAGAAAGGTATAGATTTTGATGAAATATTTTCTCCTATTGTTAAAATGACTTCAATTAAGACTATTTTAAGTCTTGTGGCAGTAGAAGATTTGCATCTTGAAAAGTTAGATGTAATAACAACTTTTCTCCATGGGGATTTGGAGGAAGATATTTATATGCAGCAACCACAAGGGTATGAGTTTAAAGGAAAGGAAAATTTGGTATGCAAGTTGAAGAAGATCTTGTATAGCCTAAAGAAAGCTCCAAGGCAGTGGTATTTGAAGTTTGACAGGTTTATGACAGAACAAGGTTATAGTAGATGTCATTATGATCACTGTGTTTATTTTAAAAGGCTATAAAATGGAAGCTATATTATCTTGGTATTGTATGTAGATGACATGCTTGTTGCAAGGTCTAATATGAAGGATATAAATGTGCTCAAGAAGAAATTATCTAATTCATTTGCGATGAAGGATTTGGATGCTCCAAATAAAATACTTGGTATCAGAATAACAAGAGACAGGAAAAATCACAAATTGACATTGTCTCGGGGTGAGTACATAGAGAAGGTGTTGGAGAGGTTTAGAATGCAGAATGAAAAACCAGTTAGTACACTTTTGGCTAGACATTTCAAATTAACTAAGGAAATGTTTCCCAAGACATAGGAGGAGATAGAATGCATGTCCAGGGTCCCTTATTCATCAACACTTGGCAGCTTGATGTATGTGATGGTTTTCACAAGACCAGATATTGCACATGCAGTGGGAGTTGTGAGAAGGTATATAAACAATCCAGGTAAAGAACATTGGGAGGAAGTAAAGTGGATTCTCAGGTATTTGAGAGGTATTGCTACTCATGCATTATGTTTTGGAGGTTCAGACATTGTTCTATGGGGATATATTGATTCATATATGGAAGGTGATAAAGATAGGAAGAGGAGCACCACAGTGTATGCTTTTATTGTAGGTGGAACAACAGTAAGTTCGATTTCAAAACTGAAAACATTTGTTGCACTTTCAACAACAGAGGAAGAGTATTTTGCTGCTACAGAGGCTAGTAAAGAGATGATTTAGTTACAGGGGTTTATGGAGGAATTGGGAAAGAAGAAAGAGAATAAAAGGTTGTACTGTGACAGTGAGAGTGTCATTCATCTTGCAAATAACTCGGCCTTCCATTCTAATACTAAGCATATACATCTCAGGTACCATTTCATACGATCTGTCTTGGAAGATGGCCATTTGAAGTTGTAAAAGATACACACTAGCTAGAATCTCTCAGGCATGTTAACAGGGTATTGGAATTGTGGGAAGAAAGGACATCTAAAGAAAGACTACAAAGCTCCAAAGAAACAAAGAGATGGACATCGGGAGAAAAAATCAGGAAGCAAATATAACAGGTGATGTGTTACAAGATGCTTTGATTCTTTCTGTAGATAATGTTTCTAAGTCTTGGGTAGTAGATTTAGGGGCTTCATTTCATCCCACACCCCATAGGAAACATTTTCTAGATTATGTTCAAGATGATTTTGGACAGGTTCATTTGGGTGATGATGCACCATGCAAAATTGTTGGAATGGGAAAGGTAAAAATAAAGCAAAGCAATGGAAACCAATGGTTGTTGAAAGTGGTAAGACATGTTCTAAATATAAGGAAAAATCTAATTTCAACAGGGAAGTTGGAAAGTGAAGGTTATATATCCATATTTACAGATAAGATGTGGAATGTCACTAAAGGATCATTGGTGATATCAAAAGGAGAGAAGGTAGGTACATTGTATTTATGTACTGGTAATACTAACTCTTCTATCTCTTTAGCTTCTACGGGAGTGGATACAACATTGTGGCATCATAGGATTGGACACATGAGTGAGAAGGGGATGTAGATACTTCACAAAAAAAAATTGTTGCCAGATCTTAAACAAATTGATTTGGATTTATGTGAGCATTGTGTTCATGGAAAACAAAAGAGAGTCATATTTCTCAGAGTCAGAAAAGAAAAGAAGAGTGAAAGGTTAGAGCTTGTGCATACATATGTATGGGGACCAACTTAGGTATCATCTCTTGGTGTCTCTCATTAGTATGCTACTTTTGTTCATGAGGCAACTAGAAAAACTTGGGTTTATTGCATTCGACAAAAATCTGATGTTTTTGATAGTTTTAAGAAATGGAAAGATTTGGTTGAGAATGAGACAGGAAAAAGGTTGAAGTGTCTTAGATCAGAAAATGGAGGTGAATATTGCAGCAAGGAGTTTGATGATTAATGTTCATACCATGGTTTTTGTAGAGAGAAGACAACTCCAAGAACACCACAAGAAATGGTGTGTCATAAAGGATGAACATGACAATCATGGAGTGTGCAAGTAGTATGATATTGCATGTTCGTTTGTCCTTACAGTTCTGGAAAGATGTTGTAGATACTGTTGTTTACTTAATAAACAGAGGACCTTCAAGCTCTTTGGATCGTGTAATTCTAGAGGAGGCATGGACAGGTAAAAAGGTAAACTATTCTTTTTTGAAGACTTTTGGTTGTGAATCATTTATCCATATTGATAAAGAAAATAGAACAAAGCTTGAGAAAAAATCCAAGAAGTGTACATTGGATACGGTGTTAATGATTTTGGTTATCTCTTATGGGATTGTGAAAATAATAAAATAATTAGGAGTAGAGATGTCATATTCAATGAGAAGGTCATGTACAAAGATCAGTTGCATGGAAAGAAACAAGAAAAATAAAAACCAGAATACACAGTTCTTAATGAGATCACCGAAAAAGAAATTCCAAAGGTACCAGAAAATAAAAATGTACAACAACAGGATCAACATGTACCTCAAACTCTTGAAAGTGTTGTTAGAAGATATACCAGGTTAATTATACCCCCTGAATGATACTATCCTTCATTGTATTATTTATTGTTGATTGATTCTGGTGAACCAGAATGTTATGAAGAGGAAATGTGGGTTGACACCAAAAAGAAGTGGGAGGAAGGCATGAAAGAGGAAATGGATTCCCTGGTAAATAACAAAACATGGGATCTGGGTTATTTTCCTGCATGAAAAAGAGCATTACATAATAAATGGGTTTACAAGTTGAAGGAAGAAGATGCAGGCAAAAAGAGGTACAAGGCTAGACTTGTTGTAAAGGGGTTTGTACAAAAGAAAGGTATAGATTTTGATGAAATATTTTCTCTTGTTGTTAAAATGACTTCAATTAGGACTATTTTAAGTCTTTTGGCAGTAAAATATTTGCATCTTGAAAAGTTAGATGTAATAACAACTTTTCTCCATGGGGATTTGGAGGAAGATATTTATATCCAGCAACCACAAGGGTATGAGTTCAAAGGAAAGGAGAATTTGGCATGCAAATTGAAGAAGATCTTGTATGGCCTAAAGAAAGATCCAAGGCAGTGGTATTTGAAGTTTGACAGGTTTATGAAAGAACAGGGTGTAAATTCTAACCTTGTACAATATCTACTACAAACTAATATTCAGAAAAGAACAGAAAATATACAATGGCAAATACAAACATTACACAGAGATTTTTCACCTGGAAACCCAAACCAAGAAAACCAACATATATTACATTAATACATTGTGTTACATTGTTTATAATACAATATACATATAGGATCCAGCGGAATCCAAAACCCTAACCCAATGACCTGGATTAGTCCAAAACCCTAATTCCTTAACTGGAAATCGAAAACCATCGGCAAAAAACCATGTGCCGAAAAACCACCTAAATATCATGTGGTCCCGGAAATATGTTGTCCTGGTGCGAAAAAAAAAAATCGGGGGCGCTGCCCCTGCACCCCCCCTCTAACCCCCCTACACGCCCGGCGCAGACGCTCAGACACTACTACTCGTGCAAAGAATATAACACATACCCAACACAGGGTTATAGTAGATGTCATTATGATTACTGTGTTTATTTTAAAAGGCTATAAAATGAAAGCTATATTATCTTGCTATTGTATGTAGATGACATGCTTGTTTCAAGGTCTAATATGAAGGATATAAATGTGCTCAAGAAGAAATTAGCTAATTCATTTGCAATGAAGGATTTGGATGCTCCAAAGAAAATACTTGGTATCAAAATAACAAGAGACAGGAAAAATCGCAAATTGACATTCTCTTAGGGTGAGTACATAGAGAAGGTGTTGGAGAGGTTTAGAATGCAGAATGAAAAACCAATTAGTACACATTTGTCTAGGCATTTCAAATTAACTAAGGAAATGTGTCCCAAGACACAGGAGGAGATAGAATACATGTCCAAGGTCCCTTATACATCAACACTTGGCAACTTGATGTATGTGATGGTTTGCACAAGACCAGATATTGCACATGCAGTGGGAGTTGTGAGTAGTTATATGAACAATCCAAGTAAAGAACATTAGGAGGAAGTAAAGTGGATTCTCATGTATTTGAGAGGTACTGCTACTCATGCATTATATTTTGGAGGTTCAAACATTGTTCTACAGGGATATGTTGATTCATATATGGAAGGTGATAAAGATAGGAAGAGGAGCACCACAGGGTATGATTTTACTGTAAGTGGAACAATAGTAAGTTGGATTTCGAAAATGCAAAAGTTTGTTTCACTTTCAATAGCAGAGGAAGAGTGTTTTGCTGCTAGAGAGGCTAGTAAAGAGATGATTTGGTTACAGCGGTTTATGGAGGAATTGGAAAATAAGAAAGAGAATAAAAGGTTGTACTGTGACAATGAGAGTGTCATTCTTCTTGCAAAGAACTCAACCTTCCATTCTAATACTAAGCATATACATCTTAGGTACCATTTCATACGATCCGTCTTGGAAGATGGCCATTTGAAGTTGGAAAAGATACACACTAGCCAAAATCTCCCAGACATGTTAACAAAGTGTGTAATTAGGGAGAAACTTAGTTCCTGCTCATTTTCAGTTGGTCTTCAAGCATGAAGGTGAAGATGAGAAATTATCCAGGTCCAAGAAGGTTCATAGTCCAATAGATACAACAGTGGTGGAGTTGTTGAGATCAGTCTCCAAGTGGGATATTGCTAGTTGTGGAGCTTGATTATCTTCCTGATTCAGAGGTATTTGTTTTCAGTTGTTTTTATACCCCATGAAGAATTTACACCCCGGAAAAATGTACACTCCCCAATGCGAGGGAGTGCAGAGGGGGGTTACCCCCACTGCGGGGTTCGGGGGCAAGCGGGCCCCCAAAGGAAAAATTTCCTTGTAAACGTATATCGTAATTTCATTGTAAGTCTGGACCATTCATTATAAGGTCGCAGATCTGACGATAGAAGTTATGTTAGTTTTTTTTCCCTAGAAGGAAACCCTCTTTTATGAGGGAAATGTATTGCAGCTATGCATCATTGCGAATATTGTATTCTGAGATAGGAGACTATGAGATAAATAAGGGGAAGTTACAATGGTTTGTTGTAGGTTATATCCCTTCATTTGTTGGATAATAATAAAGGAAGGACCTGGAAATTTCTCTGGTGGACGTAGCCCACACTGGGTGAACCATGTATATTTATGTTTCTATTGTATTATGTATCTTCTGTATTTTATTTCCGCATTTTGTTTTATTTTATTTCTCTGCGATCCTGTTTTTCTAACACCAAACACAAATGGAAATTCTTATATGTACAAACAACTAAGACAGATTTCCTTTTCCTCCTTTTAAGGGAATCACTCTATGAGAAGAGGAAAAACAAACTATGGCTACTCCCCCATGACTCACACGGAAGAATCTCAAAAAACAAATTCAGAGAAAAGACTCCAATGCGTGTTTGAACAATTAAATCGGAAAAATATTGCTCTAAGAGAGATGACAACACATAATTTTGTAACCAATGACTATGCTATAAAGCAACAAATATATCAACTTCAAGTCTCTACAAATCAAGTTGTTTCTAGCATAAACTTTGTCAATTCCCAAGTCTCTGAAATAAAAAAACACTTTAGAAAGTGAAAAAGACTCTTCAAAAATATACCATGAAGAACTAATGGAAGGATTAGGTGAATATTTTAAGAACATAGGGGAATCTATTATTAAAGTATCAAAAAAATCTGCAAAGCTTCCTGACAAACCAATTCCTAGTTCTTACTTATTTCCACAAAATGTCTCATCAGTAAACTCTACAGTGAACATTCCTAAAGAAACCGATTTTAAGAAAAGGTTTCCATTCCATTTTCCCCTAGAACAAGAAGAATCATCCTCAAATCATCTTCTGGTTACACAATCTCATATTCTCCCTGCTAAAGAACCAATTCCTTGGAACATGACTAGGTTTCCAGCTCCAGACCTTTATGGAAAAGGAAAGCTACCAGAGGCACAAAAATATACAGATGAACATTTCCCAGAATGGAACATAGATAGTATGACCATAGGCCAAATCCGTCAAGTTATAGAAAGAATGTATTGTAACATCCCACTCTGGCACACTTACCAAACTTATTCTTTGAGGACACTTGCTCGCAAGTGATCTGGATTTTTTATGATGATAAAACTTTTTCCTTCATTATGATGCGTTAAGTTATATGACAAGATGTTTTTACTACTTTGATGTAGACAGGTGTTGTTGACTCAGTTTCATTGAGTGTGCAGAGTTTCGGACCTTGAGGATGCAGAGGCATCGGTGGAACTCCCTTGGACTCCGGATTGAGTCAGGGAGTGGGCTATTTGGGTCATTTCATTTACGGTGATATTGTTTTGTTTTGATGATATGCTATTGATTTTATGATATGTGGTTGACATGATCTGACATGATGGTTGATGATGCTGGCTGACGATAGCTTGCCGACCAAGACTCACATATGGAGTAAAGGGGCCACACACGAGTTCCAGAGAGATCAAGGGAGAGGTGTGGACAGCAGCCCTGCCACAGCCTACTAGCACTCCCGCCGTGGCTTGAACTATAGGATAACGATTACCTAGTTCGAGAGGATCCACGATGTCGTGAGGGCAGACTGCGACAGTCGCTCATGATGATTCTAAGGGGCGTGCAATAAGGTGGGGGCCTTATTCCTTAGAGCCCTTAGTCTCCCATAAGTTCACCTGGCGGAGTGTTGACTCTAGGGGTTATAGATGTCTACCAATCCGTCAAGTCAGCGAGTGGCACCCTTGGAGCACGTGGTGCATCCTGAAGGGCACGTCGCGCAAAGAAATGCAAATCAGCGAGTGGCACCCTTGGAGCACGTGGTGCATCCTGAAGGGCACGTCGCACAACAGAAGCAAACAAGGCGAGTGGCACCCTTGGAGCACGTAGTGCGTCCTGAAGGGCATGTCGCATGGATGATGATGATGAGACAACCTAGATGACCCTAAGACCTTAACGCCTGATAAAATTCTTAAAAACGACTCCCCTAATGAAGTGTCGCCCAGTTCCAAATCTGAACCAAAATTTCAAATACTTCTAAGATAAAATTTTGACAAGCCCTAAGAAAAGATCCTACAAAAATAAACCTAGGGCGTAAACTAAAACCCTCCTAGGTGTTAATTAAAGTCTTCTTAAAAGTAAAGGGGGTAAAGTAATGAGGGAAATAAATTAAGTGAAA
>ML785205.1:0-13060 GCA_009831015.1 Picea engelmannii | reverse complement strand
CCTCCTAGGTGTTAATTAAAGTCTTCTTAAAAGTAAAGGGGGTAAAGTAATGAGGGAAATAAATTAAGTGAAACCCATGGCTTTTAAATGATAAAGAAGAAATAAAATTTATTAAAGTGTGGGAGTATAAAAGCTAGGAATTTTAAATGCATTGAAAAGATTAAAAACCGCATTTATCTTTTGGGTTTAAAAATAAAAATAACAAGAGAGAATTAAATAATAGAATTCAAGAAACTAGAAATAAAGGAAACTTAATAATGGAAAGTAGGGGACATAGGGTAAAAAGCAAAAAGGAATCAACATTTAGGAGTTTCTAAAAATCAGCAACTTCGTTTTAGGAAAGTTATTAAAAGCATGAGAGGGGATCTAGGAACCCTAGGAGTGATTTAAGGAGCGATTTTTGGGGGAGTAAGGGAATTGAGTCTTTTAATTATTAAAAAGAAATTAATTTTTGGAGAACCATAGGGATGAGCGACACTTGGACGACAGAGAATGTTCTGAGGTTTGTCATTAAAAATTAATTAAATAATGATTAGGGAAAGTAGGTGGGTCTCAAATTTCTATAAAAGAAGGGGAAAATAAGGAAGAAGGGATGAACGGTTAGCGTAACGTTACGCTGCTGAATTGTGGCTTGACGGATTGCTTGTGAGGAGTTGGGTTTATCTCAGCTGTGTTGGAGTGGTAGCTCAGCCGTGGAGGCGAGCTGAGAAGCTAGTCTTATCTCTAGTTCTTGTGTGGACCCTTTGCGGCTCGGGGGGCTAAGGGGGAAGCAGATTACCCCTAGCGTTTGGCTGGGAGGTACCGGTGAGATTTCTACGGTCGGCGAGCGGGAGCGGCAAGGAGTGCGGGACACGGCACGGAGCGCGGGACGTCTTCCAACGCGGGCGTAAGGCAACGGTATGAATTTAATCGGTGAAGTAGAAATCATTTTTTTATATTCGGCAATTTTAATGTTATTGATGTTGTATATTCCCTTTCTTTCATCGCTCTGACTGTATTAAATCTTTCTGCCGAAATTCTGGACTGTGCGAATTAAATGATGGTGCGGGATAGCGTAATTTTTAATATTGTTGTTATACCTTTTTATTTAACGTCCTGGACTGTATAAACGATTGTTGTTATAATTTAGGACTGTGTACTGTGTTACTGAAAATAAAAACTCTGTCGCCAAATTCCTTTCAGTAAATGGTTATTGTGCGATTGTTCTGGCAATTTTTGTCTTATAATTGTTACTGAATAGCTAGATCTGGCAAATTCGTTTCTATGAATGATGAAGGTCAAATTTGTTTGTGGCAATCTCGTTTGAATGTGGACACCAGATTTCATTCTGGCATTGGCTCGGCATTTTTGTTTGGAAATTGGATCTGTGAGCCTCCGCGAGTTGGTGGAGGATGTCCACGCAATTCCCAGCATTTAAATTCTGTGTTTTCTAATTGTGTTACCTCTGTGCTTGAGCAGTGAGCCTCTGTGTGTTAGTGGAGTTTGTCCACACGATTCCCAGCCATTAAATGTTGTTCTTGTTGTAGAAAACCCCGACGCCTTACCCTCAGAGCACGGCGTTCTGTTCGTGATTATTCCTCCACCTTGAGTGGTTTCCTGCGAAACTTCTGACCTTGGCAATTCACTGTAAAACTGATCTTGGGCGCTGGCAATTTTGTGGAAGGTTGATTATGCACCATGCATCCCTGGCATTTTCATTGTTTATTTACCCAAAAGTTTTGATCCATTCTGGCAAGTTGAAGGCCAATGTTGTTCATTGATCCAGAGGGTTGTATAGTCGTGGGCATGTCGTTTTATTTTTCCTTAATGCGTCCAGTATAAACGTTGGCATCTCGTTTTTGTCCCATTATGGCATCCTGTATATTTCGTTGGGCTCTGCGTTTTATTTCGTTGCTGGATTTGCTGAGGGTATTGATGTTCATTCCGGTAATTTCGTTGGCTTTCAGTTTTTTCTTGCTGCAATTTCGCTGGGTGTAGTGATAGCCTGCCCTGATTTCGAATCTTAAATATGAGAAAGTTATGTTCTCTTTTCCGAAACCTTGACAGCCATCATCTCGTTTTTTTAGAAAAACCCTGACCTTCGGATGTTCCTCTGATGCTACGGACTGCATGGCAACGTAAATGGGCATCCACGTACCGTGAGCTAAACGAAAGGGGAGTGGGGTCCGGTGGCAGTTGTCTTAGTTAAATTAGTATCATTACTGAACCATATCTGCTCGTCTTTCCATAATCTGGACAATTATTATATTCCTTAAATGAAACGGTTACTACAACTGACGGGTTATATGTTTGTTTAAGGAGTAGTTTTGTTTCTCCATTCCCTGTTATGCCAATCTGAAAGGTGATATTAAGGCCCAGGCATATGACCGTAACTAGCTGAGGTAGTGCGCGAGAGTATGGGTTGGAACTCTTGTTTTTTAAGTCATGTAAGATTTAATGGTTCTGAATTATAGCTGCAGTGTTTGATATTTTCATGATGATAAATTACAGGGTAAATGTTACATGAGGATGAAATCGTGCAAGTGTGAGGGAGGTTATTAAACCGTTAATTATGTTATATTACTGAAATGGTAATGTAGGGGAAATGGTATCGCTTTTATTTAATACATATTAGTGTCTCCAGTAATATAACAATTATGAGGTAAAATTTTAGATTGTCATTTTAATATGGTTGTTTTCAACGTTGGCATTTTCATTATTATTATTTGGGTCCTTGCTAACTTTTGTTGTTTTTTTTTAAAATATGGTCGATTTAAATATTATTTGGTTACTGTTCTATTTATTGGGATTCACTTTTATTATATGTCTTTTTATTGCATGGTCTGGTATTGGTACCGAAGAATACAGCTACTACTGCAGAGTCCTCCTTCTCTCGTAAATGAAACCCGAACGTGTAGGGCCCTTGCATTTAAAAGCATTACCATTTAATAGGAAAAAGTTGTGGCTATTTTACTAGTCTTGATCAGGGTAGTTTCCAGTTGTTAGCTTTAAATCCTGAAATGGAAAACTCCTTAATTAATCGAAGTTTGAAACGTAAAGGAAATGATACGATAGGGTAATAGAATTGTCACCATAGCGTCTTTTATATAGCAAGAAAAGGTAACCTCTTTATTTCTAATTAATTGATTGAAATGTAAAGGTGACGGTAGGGAAAGGTTATGGTAAAATAAATGAAGGTTGGATTATTTGATGGTAAGTTGGGTAATTTTATTGATAACAAACAAAATAAGAATGTGAAATTAGTGTTAGTGACATGACAATATGGTTAGTTGAGTTACATTACTAGTCTCTCTCCCATGAGTTCAGTTTTTGGGTAATCGTCGATGTTATAATTGCAACAACTCGTAATGAAGCCCTTGTTATTCTTAGTTACAATGCTAGTATGGTCCCCAGTTGAATTTAATCTATTTTGTTAATCCGCGACGATTTTACTCACAATGTCTGGAAATGAAAGCTAGTATTTGTTTATTTCCACTGCTGGTTATTGTAAAAGTAATTACAGGGATTATTAGTAGACATGCTCCTAGTGGCTCCCTTGTTATTAATCAAAAGAAGGTAATGCCATAATTATTCTAATTGCAATGATCTTTGTACAAAAGGCGATGATAGGGTCATGACTATGGCGATGTTATGGTGATTTAATTAATGCTCATTTTAGGACTAGGGTGGGATCTCATCGTTAGTGGAAATCAATTGGAGTGATCGGGTCTGTAATTAATGTCTGGGAGTCTCAATAATGTTGGTCGATGTCGGAGTCTGTCTCATTGTGTTTTCCATGGAGGTCCTGGTTGTCTGTTGGTTGTGGTACTTGGTCGTCTGACATTTCTTGCGTCTTGTTGGTTGTCGAGTGGCATTGTACAGTTAAGGTGTGTAGTTACTTCTCCACGCGCGCACACACCTTACCCTGTTTTAAAAAAAAAAAATTGCACCCGTCGCTAGAATGGTTGTCGTAACGAGGAGGTCGTTACATGTATGTTTCCTATAGAGTCATGTGCATGAAAGGGGAAAATGAAATAGAAGCATGTAAGTCTATTATACAATTCTTTACAAGAACTTTGGCTAAATGGTGGGAAATAGAGTCTTGACCTGCCCTAGTTGAGAAAATGGAAAAGGAACAAGTTAAAGATGAGAATGGGGATATAGTATTTAAAGAAGATGGCCAAGTAGAAAATAATATGATAGGTGCATTAACTACATTCATTCTTGAGAATTGGTGTGGAACAGAACAAGAACTCTCTGATAAACATGCCATAATTCTAATGGGAATGAAATGTAAGAGAATTTCCAATTATGATGATTTTCACAGAGAATGGACCCAAAGGATAAATAAAGTAAAAGATAGCAAAAACCTTATATAGAAGCAAGTATATCTTTATTCTCTCCCCGACAAATTTGATGAATATTTAAAAGTACAAAAATCTTTTGTTTAGCCTTGTGAGATTTATACTTGGGGAGAAATTTACACAATAATTACCTCTTCCCTAGTAGGATTGTGTGCTAACATGAAGGTTACAAATTCAATACCAAATCTATCAAAATTACCAGATAGTAGATCTATCTATGAAAATATGGTATGACCCTAGATGACCGAGTTAGAAGAAATAAAAGGGTAAAGAAATCCATGAGACAAAGATTCCAAAAATATGATAAGGGAAAGCCCAAGTCTTACCAAAAAGATAAGAGGAAAAGAGGTCATTATAAGAAATACACAAAATCTCATTATTACTCCCCATAAGACATCAAATTGAAATATTCCAAACAACAAAGTAAGGCCAACCTAACTTGTTGATTATGTGGACAACTGGAATGCATGGCTAATAGATGTCCACAAGGAGAACAATCCAAGAAGAATAAAGGTAATATCTCACAAAAAAAATCAAGACAAAAGGTTGAGTCTTCTAGGAAAATAATTTCAATTCATTGCAACAGATGTGACTCAATTCACCATGATACAAATAAATTCCCACATCATCCTTTTCCTAAGAGGGAAGAAGTTCATATGCTTCAGAAGGGATGTTGTCAATCTACTTACACTTCTAAATTTGAATATTTCTCTAGTGAATCCTCTGATGAAGAAATGTTACTTATAGAAAATGATTGCAGTTGTAAAGATCCAAATTTTTGTATTTGACAGACAGAGTCTTCAATTTATGAAGAAACATAATATGCATAAGAAAAAGAAGAAGAAGAGGAACCAAAACCTAAAATATGTATGGCTCAAAATCAGTCTGATGGAGATGCTCATATGTTAGAACAAATCAAAGCATTTCCAGAAGGATAAATGAAGACTGCAATTTTAGATTCATTTCTAAAAACCATGGTAAAATCTCAACCACCACAAACTCAGGTAAGAATCCATTGTTCATAGATGATTCTTTTGAAAGGAATACCAAGTCATTTATTAGACAAAACCAGAATGATAAGATGATACCTTTGACTATAAATGATTAAAGGGAAAAGAAATAAATATTCTTTAGAAGGAAGTTATAGAAATAAAGAAAAGATTAGAAAATATTGAAAAAGAATCAGAAATTGAGGATGGATACAAAGTTAATTAATGGGCTAGACCAAAAATAAGAGGGTTACAACAACAAATCCAGGGCCTGGAATTCATGCCTTCCCTAGAAGAAATTCCTCATAATGTAAATGCCAACATGAGTACATTTGAAACAAATTCTATAGAAGGTTTGAATTCTATGAGAATAATGGCCATCCAACGTCAACAATATAATGTGATGATTAAGTTGAATATTCAAGGTCAAATATTTAAATTGAAAGCATTGATCAATTCAGGATCAGATTTTAACATCCTAAATAAAGATTCTATTCCTTCTTGTTATTGGTTAAAAAATAACAATGCAACCATTGGGCTAGGTAATCAAACCCTACAGATGGAATATGAAGTTGAAAGGGTCAAGTTATGTTTTGGATCTTACTACTTGAATCTGAAGTTTTCACTTGCAGAAGTTCCAGTGCCTTGTCTTTTAGGTACTCCATTTTTGGTTGTTGTTGAACCACATGGTTCTTAAAAATTACCAAATGGAAAATATGGATATTTTATTACAATAGCAAGGAGAAAAATTGTACTCCCATTTGTATCAGTCCCTAATTTGTCCACAATGGTTCAAATTTATCATACTCTTACAGAGAAAGATAAAAATATTCAAGATCTCCAACAAATGAAGAGCAACCAAAGGATTGGTCAACAACTCAAGGAGCTAAAAATTCAAGACAGGATTAGTTGATTGCAAAAAATATTTGAAGATCAGGAATGCTCAAAACTCCCAACTACATTTTGGGAAATAAAAACTCATTTTGTTGAATTACCATACAAATATAGCTATGAGGGAAAACCTTGTAAAAGAAGAGAAATACCTATGAATTCTAAATATAAGAAATTGTGTTCTGAACAAATCCAAGGATTATTGAAAAAGGGATTTATCAGAGAATCTATTGGCACATGGAATTTCTATGGATTCTATGCTAATAAACATTCTTGAGTAGATTCGAGGAGTACCAAGATTGGTAGTAAACTATAATCCTTTAAATTCAGTCCTAGATGATGATACTTATCATATACCCCACAAATCCAGTCTAGTTAATAAAATAGCAAATGCAAAGATATTCTCAAAGTTTGATTTAAAATCTAGTTTTTGGCAATTGGCTATAAAGGAGGAGGACACATTCAAAACTGCATTTAGTGTTCCTACATGTCACTATGAATGGAATGTTATGCCCTTCGTCCTTAAGAATTCTCCAGAAAATTTTCAAAGGGTTATGGATGACACTTTAAAGGGATATTTTGACTGGATAATTGTCTACACAGATGATATATTAGTCTTCTCAGATTTCATAGACCAACATTTCAAGCATTTTGAGATGTTTTTAAAGGTCATCAAACAGTCTGGTCTATTTCCTTATAAAAATAAAATGGAGCTCTTTAAAACCTCTGTCAAATTTCTAGGTCACACAATTTCAAATGGCCAAATTTCTCTTCAGACCCACGCAATGGAATTTATAGAACAATTTCCAGACAAAATAACTGATAAGACCCAAGTCCAACACTTTCTAGGAAGATTGAACTATGTCATTCGTTTTTATAAAGATTGTGCTCAATATAGAAAAATTATGAATGATGGGCTCAAAAAGGATCCTATGCCTTGGACTAAAGCACACACTAAGGTTGTGAGAAAAAAAAAATATAAATTCATGCACTTTCCAATACTACATGTTGAAAGTGATGAACTCTTTAAAATTGTTGAGTCTAATTCTAGTGACCAAGGATGGGGAGCAGTTATTAAACAAGTTAAGGCAGGGAGATCAAAGCCACATGAAGAAATCATGCAGTTTGCTTTAGGGACTTGGCTTGACAATGAAAATAACTATGCAACAATTGACAAAAAAATAAAGGCGGCTCTCAATGCAATCAATAAGTTCGAAATATATCTCATCAATAATAAAAATTATGCTCATAAATGATGTTGATGCAATGAACAAGGAGTTACATAAGAAAATCACTAAAGCAAGTGAAGAAAATTTTGCAAGATGGCAAGCTCTATTTGCAAATTTTGATTTTTATATTGAACACATCAAAGGCTCTCAAAATTCTATACCTAATTTTATCAGTATAGAAAACCTTCAAGCGAGCATGAAAAAAAGTGAGCGAGGACAAGCGAACATGGTTACAAAACAAGCAAGATCAAATGCAGAAAGACATTGTCTGGTCCTTGTCACTGAATGGAAAAATGGAGGTGAACAAATAAGGAATATCCCAAACAATGAAGATTGGGAAGTCTATGCCCAATTATGGAAACCTACATGGAAACTTAGAAGAACTGAAGTTCTCGATGTGAATTTGCAGCCAATTCATCTCCTACCAAATTATGTTTCAGAACTCAAAAGAATCCCATTTTATATTAAAAACATTCCAGACATGGTTTATGACAGATCGACTAGAGTTGCAGCTGATGCTACTTCAACTTATGCCACACATTCAGAGATATAAACTTGATTTGGCAACAATATAATAATAATACATGATTATGTCATCAATATTTTTCACTTGATAGGCCCCGCTTCTATGCTCTTTGGCCAGATCAATATCCCACACAAAATTTCTTCGGAAAAGACATGAATTACAATGAATACAAAAAGGAATGGTGGAATTTTCTCAAGAAAGAGAATAGGAATAAGACATATTTCACATTATTGAAATTAGGAAGTGTATATACTAGTATGAGGGGATTATATCCTATTTGTCTATAATATCGGTAGGGAGACTTCGGCATCAACAAAAGCACAGTGGACCCAACGTACTTAAATATAGAATGCATAGCCAAAGATATTCCACTAAGAGAAATTTGTGATCTCGTTGAATATGATAGAATTACTGATGACATGATCTTGTCAATGTATGCAACTCATCATCTCCAATGGCTTGTAAAAACGAGAATCTTTTCACAATCATTCCAAGGATGGACAATCATAGTACATAAGATTTACTCAAAATCTTGGGAAACTGGTGGAGACTTTTCCCAACAATATAATATGGGGATGTATTATGATCATGACTAATATCTTCTCCTATGATTTTCTTTTCATACAAATCCTTATAACTCAAAGCACTTCTCCAACGTTTGGTGCGGTTTGACCCACATTATAAGGAATCTGTTGGAAAGTAAATCATTTACGGAAAATATTGTTAGTCTGTACTAAAAGAGTTTGTCGACCATTCAAGATGATTCTTGCACGTTTTGTCGGTCAGAAGTCTAGAGAAAATCTATGAATAAATATCGGGGGAACTCATTTGAGGCATCAATTCTTAGATTCTTGGTTAGTATTTTTCTTATGATCTCCCTCTTGTCTAAGCTCTGAGTATTTATGTCATAAGTTTGATAGTCTGCGGGAACTACTCCATTGGGAGCTTGTGAACTAAAGTGGCAGAACTCAAAAGTATGTTTGAAGAGTTTTCCAGTAGCACTAGAAGCCGATGAGCTCCCTCCTATCCGAGCTCCGGGTATTTTTGTCATGAGTTTGATAGTCTACACAGGAACTACTCTGTTGGGAGCCTACGAAATAAAGTGGAAGAACTCACAAGTTTGTTTGAAGAGTTTTCCAGTAGCACTACAATCCGAAGGGTTTCCAGATAATTCCTGAGGTCAAGATATATTCTACTCAAGTCTGAGGTATCCTGAAATGTGTTATGGTCGAAAGCTGTGAATTTGAGTTTGTAAATCTGAAAAGATCTGTAAATATTTTCTGAAATTAATAGAAATATTTATGTAATGCGTGTTTATACATTTTCCTCTGAGTAAAAGTTCATTCGAAGTTCACCTGAGGTTTTCTTAGGAATTTGGAGCATTATTATCCTTATGTTTTTCTCGCTAAGAAAATGAAGTCGTTGAGGGATTTTGTTGAAGGAAAGGTGTTGAATCTGTTTGAAGGATCATGTAGGGATTCGTGTAGAAGTTCATAACATCAGAAGAAGGTGAAAAGCAAAAATAAAGAATCATTCATCATTGAGGGACGCCCATGCAACTTACATATACATGGGTAATATAGTTGCAATGAATGATGATGATCTTGGAATATTTATTTGAGATGCCAAGGACATGACAAAGCATCATAATAATAATGGAGAGATAGTATAGATGATGATTAACTTAAACAAGGAGAGTTGCTAAGCAACAAGTCCCTGCCAAAAAGGTAGGAAGCCTTTGTTCCAATAGAGTGCGTCCAATAGAGTCGTTGTTCCCCCTTTTTTGTTTTTTTTAGTAGAAACAGATCCTTGAGTATTATAGTTGTTATGCAGAAATGGATTGGAATTCTTCACAGCAATAAAGAGATTGTGAGCTATTGTGACACGTCTAATTTCTCTTCCCTGGAGAATAATTATGACTCTGCATTTGAGATTCTTTTTCCTTTGTTCCAATAGTGTTGTGTCCAATAGAGTCGTTGTTCCCTGTTTTTTGAGTATCAACAGATCCTTGAGTATTATAATTGTTATGCAGAAATGGATCCTTGAGTATTTGTTCCTAAGAAAAGTTTGGAATTCTTCATAGCAATGGAGAGATTGTGAGCTATTGTTACCCATCTAATTTCTCTGCCTTGAAGAATAATTATGACTCTGCATTTGAGATTCTTTTTCTAGTGCCTCAAGTTGTAATTTTGTAAGAAAATAAAAAGGGAATTATTGTACTTTTGTAAGAAAATAATGAGGGAATTATAGTGTTTACTCAATAGTGGAGAATGTAGACAATTTGGTTCCTCTAGAATATTTGGATGAGTCCTGTGATTTCTCATCCCTTTCTTATTATTTATAACATGTAATACATCTTTGCGTCTTGCCTTCCAGTTTTTTAAGTTTGTCTTATTCGAGCCAAACATCTTGTACCTTTCTTATTTATAACATGTTTTCAAGGTAGTAATGTTTTTGAAGTCTTTCATAGATATCTAAGCTAGTCATGGATTTTCAATAGAATCTCTAATTTTCTGTGGTTTTGTTATTGTAGGAGGAAGGAGAATCTGCACTCCCATTTCAGATTGGAGTCTTAGTGTGAGTTCCCAGCATCTTTGATCTCATTATATCCTTGATTTCTTTGAACGTAGCTTTGTAGGCATAATAATATAAGGCTCTTTATAGAAACAATCAAAGTTATTATTTATTTTTTTGGTGATTGCAGATTCAATTCAACTCCAAACAAAACTATCAACAAGTACTATCTAGACCCAGCCCCACTAGAAGAAATGGCAAGGTATATCAGGTTTATTTTTTTATTTAAAGAGATTAGTTATTACAATGAAACTAAGACATGATTATTCATTACTGACATGTCTAGAGGCTAAAACGTGGCAAGGCATATCAGGTTTATTTATTTATTTAAAGAGATTAGTTATTACAATGAAACTAATACATGATTATTCATTACTGACATGTCTAGAGGCTAAAACGTCTCAAACCTAAGGTATCAAAGTCATCACCTTGTATGCAAGCAAATTGCGAACGTTGTGGGTCCATGTGGAAATAACCGAGACTCTCTTTTCCAGTTGGAGCAAGTCATGGCCATCATGGGTGAGTTTTTCTCTTGTCGTACTTATCCTTAAATACTTCATACCTGCATGTTCATAATACAATGTTTCTCTATAATTAGAGTTAAATTCATTACTTTTTATAATAATGTCATAGGCCACGAAAACAATGAGGTGATCAAGCTTGCAAATGAAGTGAGGAGAATTATTGGAGGCATTTTTTATCTATCACCATGTGATTGCTAATAACTTTGGCCTCCAATTTTCCAGTAAATGAAGTGGGGCTACTTTAGTGATTAGAGCGTGATATATATCAATTCATGTAATAGTCAGATTCCTTATCAGTAATGGTGATGGATATACATAAAACGTCAGCTAAATCAGTTAAATTAATTTCAAATGATGATGTTCCAATGCCAAATTTATGAAGGCATTGGTCTATAATTTTAAGTAGACAATGTTCCCTACATATTCAATTTTCTGGTTTTTTAAGCATTGGCCTGTTAAGTTTGAATAAACCGGCAATAGTGCATACAGGATACATATCCATCCGAGAAAACAAGGATAGTGTAATCTTGTGATTGTGGTTAGCGTTTGTAGTTCAAATGAGTTTTCCTTATGTTCAAGACCTTTAACTAAATTCTACAAGTTCTAATGTTATTGTGGTCAACAAATGTATTTGTATGACAAGTTTTAACGCACTCTTGCTTTACACAACAAATCAAGATATAAAAACAACAAATGTATTTGTATGACAAGTTTTAACGCACTCTTGCTTTACATAGCAAATCAAGATATAAAAATTGATAGGGGATGCTTAGAAAGATATGTTTTTTTGGCAATGAGATGTAAATTTTTAAAATGAGATATAACAATCGTGTTTGAAGTTTCAAAGATATTGATAAATATATGTTTCTTTTCCATTGACACGCTATAAGTTACAGAGGAATTATAAAGAAAAAAAAAAAACTTTGTATCAAATTTAGTGATCAGTTGTGTGAGATAATTGAATTGGTATTGAATTTGTATTAATATTGAAATCTATATTTGTAACTAAGTAATTATAAATCTATAACAATTTTGAAATCTTAGAAATGCTAATCCTCCAAATAACATTCTTTTGATTTAAAACACATCTGTAACTTCCTCTAAACATTTTAAAAAACACATATATACCTAGTCTATCATACCTTATTAATTATACTAAGTATATGTTGTTTAATTCACATTGCAATTTATAATAATGATTATATGAAGTTGTTAGCTGAAACATATTTAGATTTAAATCAATAATTTTATATTTTTTAATATTTAAAGACAAATTGCAAATTTTGAAGGGGATTAATTTTATAGATATTATGATATTAGAGTTATATTAAGGTTCAAATTTTGGTGATAAGAAATTGATAGGCCTTCAACTTTAAAGTATAGTAAGGAATATCTAAACTCAGTCATGATGGATGCACACATGGAATCCATGCAAATAACATGCGAGCATGGGAACCAAGTGGAGACCATTCCATGTAATGGAATGCATGTGGTATGAGTTAAATAAATCACGTTATATAAATTAATTACAAGTGTCTCGACATCTATCTTATATCGCACTATCTTCAACGATAGTTATATAAAGTAATTGCAAGTGTCAGTGACATCTATCTTATCCACGGGTTTAAATGATATCATGGTGTACACTAGCTATCGTTGCATATAAGGACCCCCACCAACATGGTTGTTGTGTATTGCTATCCTTTCCATTAACTATCCTATGGTCATTCCTAAAAACTTTGTGGTTGTGATCACAAGACTCACAGAGCTGCTTTAACTCCTCGACATTGTCTAGAAAAGTGTCACGATAGTTATACGATCTTTGAAATACTGAGACTGTGAAATGTAATGCCCCATATTTTGACCTTGGGTAGTTAGAACATTATTGTTTGCTAATCTTAATAATTCAAAGTTTAGCATTGTTGGAGTCAGTTAGACTTGGTTAGACATTGAGATGTGTACCTCTAGACCTATTTGTATGTTA
>ML785204.1:810880-836892 GCA_009831015.1 Picea engelmannii | reverse complement strand
TATGCAAATTATTTTGGAAAATGTTATTTAATTTACCAAAATCTGGGAATAAATATGCGTGAGTAAGAAAATTTTTAGTAATTTTTAAATTTTCTGCTCTGTTTTAAATTATAGTAGCTTAAATGAAATCTTGGTTGTTACATGTCTACTACTATCGAAATAAAATAAGGCTTCTAAGTGCTATTTTTTTTTTTTATAAAAACCAGGACCTCGATTGCGATCCTAATGTTCAATCAAGGTATATACCTCAATCAAGGGTTTCGTTAACCCCCATAAAGACTTCGATCGAGGTCCTAATGCTCGATCAAGGTATAGAACTTGATTGAGGGTTTAATGAACCCTATATTAGGACCTCAATTTATGGTTTATAGATTCATAAACAAAATCTTTGTCAAGCACATGTTTAAGTGCTCGATCAAGATTTTTAAATGTTGATTGATCACTTCAAAAATACCTCAATTGAGTGTCCATGAGAATTATATTCACAAGCTTAGCTTGCCAAAAAATGCAAACAAGATTCCTGGATTCACCTAGTAGGTCCTTAATGAGGACAATTTGTAAGTTTATCAATATAATCTCATTTATTATGTTAATATACTAGCTTAATATATGTCATTATTAGATATGGTTTTCTCTTATTACATACAATTAAATTATTACAATCTTGAGCCTAGTAACAAAGAATTGAAGTACGCCCTAATAGATCGAGCTTATGAAAAAATGGTGGAATTTTTCTAGCCTATGCCCCCGACAATTCATTTTAATTGTGTGTTTATTTTTTAACCTATACATAATTTGAATTCTCCATTCATTAATTAAAATATATTGTATTCTTCCAAACTAAATAAGACAAGAGTGATTCAAAGGAACCAAAGGGTATTGACAATTTTTTAACCTATATGTTTTTATTATATCTTTTAAATGTTATCAATTCTTTATTTTATTGAACTCGTGTTCTTTTATTGTGTTTGTATCCAGTGAGGATGAGGAGATGATTAGGGAATTAACAACAATTCAATTGACTTCTAATGTTAAAGTAATTTCATTTCCTTATATGGGTACATTTTTTTTCATGCAATGTTGTATGCAAAGTTGACATTTCCCTAAGGTGACAATGTATCAATCATTTACATACAAGAAAAATTACATGTTATTATATTATTTAATTTAAAATTTCATCATCATGTTTATATATAAATATTTTTTTCTTCCATAGTGTGAAATACATTAGTGTGGTAAAGTTTCATAATTATGTTTATGAATATATGGTTTTTCTCTCATGATATGAAATTGATTGAATGATATGAAATTGATTGACTGTTAGTACCATGAAATTTCATATTTATGCTTATATTCACATGATTATTAGAATGAAATAAAATATACACATACTAATCATTAATCTCATCATTAATCTCATAAATATTAAGTTAAAACCCTAACCATTTTTGTAAGACAAAGATACTAAACACATTTTTTTTTTACTAGAGGGATACTACACACATTTTGTTTTAGTATAGAGGGAAAGTTTCACAAGGAGCATTCTTTGGTTGTTTTGTGTTACATAGAGATGTCTACATGTCGTTGATATCTCAAGAAGCTAACGTTGAAATAAGTTAAAAAGGGGAACACTACTTATTCTACATGAATCATATGTGGATTTTGCCTCTGTATGAAAGTTCACATATTGAAAGTTGCCTCTGTGGTTTAATTGCATGAAAGTTCACATATTGAATGGTGTAGAACATTGTAGATGTTAATAACGATTGTAATCAAGTTCTGCTACTTTTGAATATGGATTAAAATATGGATTAAGCTACACGTCTGAAATGTTTAGAATAAAAACACATGCATAGTTTATCTATATAAACAAGATTGAAAATATCTACTTGTGATCACAAGAGTGAATGAATTATATAAACGTGTCTAAGTTTAAATAGGGATTTTATAACTTTATATATAAATTTATAAGTTGAATTTGTGAAAGAGTGAATGAATCATATAAACATGTTCAAGTTTAAATAGGGATTTTATAATTATATATAATTATAAGTAGAATTTATGAATTTTTATTTAACAAAATATATATATATATATATATATATATATATATATATATATATAATCGAGAAAAGGTAAAGTATATAAACTTTAGCAGTTAAATTGTTGCACAAAAAAAATCCTTGTTTCACAAACAAGAGTTACTTCTTCATCATCAAATTACTGCACGAAGAGGACCTCCTCCTCCTTCTCAAACACGTACGTGTGAGCAAAATTATTCAATTGTTGTAAAAACATTGTGCTCTTCTCTCAATATAATGATAAATTCTTCATATGTTACAAGATAGTTTTTATTGATTTATTATTTTACTTTTTAAGTTTATGAGTTTTATGTTTTGAAGTACAAATTTATTATTTTATTTTTTTAAGATTACGAATTTTATGTTTTGAAGGACAAATTGGCGTTTTAGGTGATTATAATTGGTGATTATGTAAGTTGATTATTAGTGAAATAGAAAATTATGTTATTTAAAATGTCTATTTTATTTTTAAGGAATAAATTAATGATTTAAATGATTATAATTTTTTGATTGTGTAGTTTAAGTATAAGTAAAATATTTTTGTATAATGTAGATTTTAGTTTTGTATAATTAATTATTTTAAATAGATTCTTAATAAAATAGAAAAAATATAATGGTACGCACACATTGCACAAATATTTTATTCTAGAAATTTAAAACCGGGAAAACCAACAACTTCTTTAGAGCTACACCTTTAATTTGTATATTCATCATACATATCCATTATTTACAATATAATATATATATGATCATGTGGCATCCAAAACTCCTAATCCATTAACCTGTATTATTAAATAACCCTAATTCCTTATCTGGAATTAGAAAACCATCGACAAAAATTATGTGTTCAGAAAAAATAAATAAAAAAAAAAATTGAGCTCTACCCTCAATGACCCCCACGTGAGCTTGGCCCAATACAACTACTAAATTTAATTCTACAAAGAATATAACACCTACCCAACATATATTCTATTCAAAATAAAATATTTTTCATTAATTTACTTTTTTTTTAAATTGAAGAATAAATTAGTAGTTTAACTGATTATGATTTGTTGGTTATGTAGATTCACTATTAGTAAAATAGAAAATAGAAATTTATGTTATTCAAAATGTATATTTTATTTTTTAAGGGACAAATTAGTGGTTTAGATGATTATGATTAGTAAAATAGAAAATAGGAATTTATGTTATTCAAAGTGTATATTTTATTTCTTAAGGAACAATTTAGTGGTTTAGATGATTATGATTATTTGTAGACGTTAAACTATTAATATTAATATAATAGAAAATTAGTGGTTTAGACATTTTGGTTATGTAGTTTGTTCATTAATAAAATATAAAAATTTGTTATTTAAAATGCATTTTTTAAAATAGTTTTATTAGAATTATCCAAAACAAAACTATCATGTTTAATTTGTTCAAACAAGGAATGCCTATGTTAATGTACTTTATTGATGTGAAAATTTGATTTGGAAAAACTTAACTTTGAAGTAGATGGAATTGTAAGCTATCATGTTTCTTAGTAAAATTGTAATTAAGGAGCTAATTTCACTAGAGGATGCGTAGTAAAACATATAGAAAATGTGCCTTTTAAATAAAGTAAGTTTCAATAGGAGTTTCATTATAATTCATTTTTCGAAGGTAAAAAATGATGTAGGGTAATTCACTTTTTGAAGGTAAAAAATGATGTAGGGTGGAAGGAGTATGAGAATAAAATATGTTGAGGTTGGGAAGGTGGAATGATTCTACAATGTCTAGTATATTGAAAGAAGTAATGGAAAAATTAATGCCAGTTATTGTGGTCATTTGGAAATCTGTTGAAATAGATCTATTGAAACTATTATCATTAGACTTCTAAGCCTCGATAAAGATCAAGTAATCATATATCCATGTTCTCACTTATGGTTCCATAAAAACATGAAGAAGTTTTTTAATTAAAAAAAACATCATGTTTTGAAGAAACTAAGATGAGCAAAACTTTAATAGCTATATTTGGAATAGAAAAGGGACAATCGAGTAGCATTCAACATTGTTAACAATGAGTCATGTTATTGTTGTTATTGACCATGGAGTTAGATTGGTTAGGAAAGCATGCAGTGGATCTTAGCATAATCAATAGTATCTTACTTAGAACTTAGATGACATCCAATTCTATGTTAATTACATGAAGCAATCTAGTCTAAGAAAAAAAAAAAAACATGCATCTTATATATATGCTATGCTTTGGTGCTAATTCCTTGACATTATGATGATTATCGAACCTATCTCCAAGGAAAATGGTTAGAAATAGATGCATGTACCAAGTTCAACCACCAATGAAGTATATCTATCCATATACATTTTAAGGTCGTCATTATAAAGTAAAGTATTAGAGGTTTTAGTTACCTCTCACTGGAGATATTATTAATCCCTCAATAATCCCATAATGAAAAGAAAGGGCCTCTTCTATTTTTTGAAATTTCCACCTCTAGACATGTCCTAGTGACTCTAGGTGCACATGTGAAATATTACTATAGTAAGATCTTGAGTGATAATTAGTTCTTCCCTAAGTACATTGGGATGCACAACTCTTTTTTGTATGTCAATTGTGAAGAAAAGATGATCACTTATGTGTTTCTTCACATAGACAAAAGTTGCAAAAATTAAATGTAATTCAAGCATGATAATTTATCCTCCTATTTGTGTTTCCATAATCGTCTTTATCATTTGACAATGATGAAAGCTCAATGTTGAACCACATCTAGAGCAGATCCTTCAATCTCATCAATTGATCTAATGTTATCTAACAACTAATGTTGTTTAACAACCAACATAACTGATTCAATGTTTTATGCAACCAACACGACAACATTGTCACTTTTTTTCCAAGCTTGATTGTCGTCACATTTGACGTATCCTTCAATCCATTATGGCATAGAATCTCCTTCGATTTTACATGACTCTCTTTTGTGTCGTGGTAAGCTTGACATTAATAAACACTCACAACACCTCATCACGTAATAACTTGATGTAAGGGCATGTCAAACAAAATTGGTTGCAATGAAGTTACCTTTTCAAGGATGAAACAAAGTTATTTTGTTGTAAGCAAAATCTTATCAACAAATTATTGATATCAAGCTTATAAGCTTATATGCAAAATTTAATTACGTAGGCATCTTGTTTGATTACATAAGTCAATTACAAAGATCCAAGGAACGCGATAGCATGTGATTGAAGGGTTATCGACAGATGGAATATGGTTTGATAATAGGTTTGAACTAATCCAATAATAAATGCACATAATACCTTGGTGTTACCATGCCATGTTCCCCTCCTTTCAAGGTGGATTGACACAAAAGGTCTAGTTTAAATCTTAATGCAACTTGAGGGAACTTAGAGTTGTTCAATGGTAATGTTCCAAGTGGTAGTTAGACATAGCCATCATATGTTTCATACTTCTTCTATGCTTGGAATGCAATTTAGTCATCATTGAAGATACATATATTGTTTACTGGTTCACTGGTTGTTGTTTGTTCGTTGGTTCGTCGGCTGCTGCTTCTTGTTGTTTGGTTCAACTTTGCAAGGTTGAGGTCATGCACCTGCAGTTGGACCTATTGTTGCTTGCTTCTTGCTTTTGTTTGCTTCAACTTTGCAAGGTTGGAGTCCTGCACCCGCAGTTGGAGCTGTTTTTTCACTTTGCAGGGTTCAAGTCATGCACCCGCAATTGGACCGGTGATTCTGTCATTCATCATTGATGAGTAAGTTTCAATACCATAGTTTCATTTGTATTCATTGTTTGTTGTTTACTGTTTACAATTTGCAAGTAAGAATGTTTAAGTATTTCCACTCACATGGTCATCATATGTTTCATATTTCTTCTATTCTTGGAATGCAATTTAGTCATCATTAAAGATACATATATTCTTTACTGGTTCACTAGTTGTTGCTTATTCATTGGTTCATTGGTTATTGCTTCTTGTTGTTTGGTTCAATTTTGCAGGGTTGAGGTCCCACACCTACAGTGGGACCTGTTCGTTCTTGCTCGCTGGTTTGTTGCTTGCTTATTTCTTTTGATTTCTTCGACTTTGCAAGGTTGGTGTCCCGCACCAATAGCTGGAGTTGTTTTTTGCACTTTGCAGGGTTCAAGTCCCGCACCCACAATTGGGCCTGTGATTCTGTCGTTCATTATTGACGAGTAAGTTTCAATATCATAGTTTCATTCGTATTCGTTGTTTACTGTTTGCTGGTTGCAGTTTGCAAGTAAGAATGTTTAAGTATTATTCATCATTCTTATCCTGCAAACTTTCCATAGAGGTTGGCATATCATTTTCTCTTGCTCTTAAATTTTCCTCCGATTTTTTCTCCGGGCTCTAACCCATGTGCATGCCAATATCGTCTATGCAACTTCGGCTGTCATTTTTTCTATAATTACAAATCCGGGTCCTTTGTCGTATGTGACGAAGTGGAAATCTAATGCCTCAATTGAATAAGGAATTCTTTAGCCTTCACACTTTCCCTTGATGATATTCCCATCTTTCCCAGGATTAAGTACCTACCTATCCCGTATGGGAATTGAACCCGTGTCTTTCACATGAAAAAGACGATGTCAAGCTTGTTTCCTTTGCAAGATTTTCTTGTAGAAGAAAACTGCAGGTAGGTGTAGAAGGGCTAGGTATGGTACAACGAAAGCTAAGCTGCAACACAATTGCACACCATTTCCAAGCATTATCCATATTTTTCGGTGACATATTTCAGTAAGTTATAAAGAAAAAAGTTCCAGGACCTGGAATGAAAATCCTGGGTAGTTCTAGGACCTGTTATTGCACTTTGCAGGGTTGAAATCCTGCACCCACAATTGGAACTGTGATTCTGTCGTCCATCATTGACGAGTAAGTTTCGATACCATAGTTTTATTTGTATTCATTCTTTGTTGTTTACTATTTATAGTTTGCAAATAAGAATGTTTAGGTATTTATTCATCACTCCTATGCTACAGACTTTCCATAGAGGCTGGCATATATTTCCCTCCTCCTCTTAAATTTTGCTCCATTTTTTTCTCCAAACTCTGAGCCATACCCACATGCCTTTGCAAAATGTTCTTGTAGAAGAAAAATATGTTGAGATGGTGCTAGCAAGAGTAGTTTTCCGTGGATTGCAAATTGCAATATTCAATCTCTATGTCGCTCCGCGTGCAACATTGCTAACATAATGAATGTTTCTTCAAATGCATTACACCATTTATATCTAAACGAAGCCATTATCATTCTAGGAGACTTCAGTGTTGACATGCTACAAAATAGTGCCATAACAAAGAATTGGAAAACTACTTGTGCAACTACAGTGTCCGCTTTCTTTTGGTTAAGATAAAACATGTACAAAATGCACTTATTGACCATATATGGTCAAATGTGCCCATATCACAATAAAACATCTTTATATTATACACAAACTGGTCTGACCATGATACAATTTGTCTTCTACTTGAATTATGAAATATACATCAAATGTATTACAAAATTATATTTCCATGTCTCAAAGCATATCTGGATACCTTGATCCAAAAATGTGAGGTTTTACTGACAATTGCAAGTTAAGTTTAATGTACTTTATGCATCGGATCGATAAGAATGTGAAACACATAAAAGTCTATAACTTGTTGCGGAATAATAATTATGACCTTTACTTGATGCTCATTAAGGATTAAAGAGTTCAGCCATTAAAAACCATGTTGCAAATTAAGAGAAGATAACAACAAACAAGAAAGAGAAGTAGACACAAGAAATTGTTAATGGAGTTCACCAATATTTGGCTACATCTTTGGGCTCGCTTCCAAGTGGAGGACCTCTTTATTTCTCTTCAAATGCTCAAGTTCTCTTTACATTGGCTCTTTTCTGTTACAAAACATGCTTCAGATCTGTTGTGCAAGACCTACTTGCTTAGATACATACATGCCTCAACAATCTCCTCTCAAAACATGGCTTAATGCCTCTCAAAACATGAAAAATGGACAATTTACACAAGCTACTCCTCTAAATCCTTGCATACAAAAGTTACCTCTCAAGCTCAAAAGGCCTGGTTTATATATTTTTTAGGCCCAATAAGAGAAGCCCAACTTCCCCTGAAGATCTGGCCTCTTTTTGGGATCAAATCCCCCTCCAAATGACCAAAAAATCCTAAAAAATACATATTCTGGGAAACACTTAAGACAAAAACCCACTTTTGATTAAAAATACACAGAGTAGCCCCTAAGGCTGGGCACACGCCCCTTTGAAGTGGTCATATGAGCTTCATATGGCCAAGCTCCAGCCCACTATCGAACTTAAACCGGTTTGAGCTCCCTGGATTGTGGTCATGTGGCGCTTAAGCATAGGATCACGCCCCTTAAAATGCACCTAGCCCAAAGGTTCTAGCCCCCGAAACAAATGGTGGAGGGTGCCAAAAATTCATGCGCTAGTGGTTAAAGAAAGGCGCCCATGCCCCTTCATATTGTGGTCACAACGCAAAATACAACCATGGGTTGGGCTTAGCCCCAACCCCCCTTTCCGCCACCATACAAAATACAACACTTTAAATAAATTTAATGTGGTGTTATATAAGAAGAAACAAAGTGGCACGTTGGCGTTTGGTCGTTTCCCAAAGTCTTCCCTCATATCAGCAGGTCATGGGTTCCATTCTCATGAGTTACAAATTTTTTTAACAAAGCCACCAACCAATGACGGAGTGCCATGTGGCAGCCCACGCCTGGGCCATGTGGCACCTCCACATAAAATCAACCATATGCCATGTGTCAAGCATTTATTGGTCCATGCATGTATCACTTGACCAGTCACATTTCACCACCTGCCCCTGCCACATTAGCATAATGAAGTAGCTTGGTGATGTCATGCTGACATCATGATGACTTTTTGTCAGTTTGACCATTGACGTTTTGTCTGTTTGAGAATCTGATTAGAGTGTGATAACTCTTGCATACATAGCCCGTTTGAGAAAGTAAATATATGGCCGAAATCAATGCGACAATCCGGTCGCAATGGAATTGGTTTCATTCAATTCCGAGAACTTTCATTTTTGAGCATTTTTTGGACCTAGGGAGCCTCCTGGATCATACTTTGTTACACAAAACCAAATCATTCAGCTAGGGTCATCCAACTTCTTAATATTTTTTGGCTTGTAATATATTTTGGCCAGGAAAAATTCTATATAACCACAACCATGGATCAAGAAAAACAAAGGTTCATGCTTCTAACTCTATCTTTTATTCTATTTCTTTGATTATCATTTACTGTATGTACATATTACTTGTTTTCCATTACATACCAACTTAAATTCATGTTCATTGTATTTTGTGCATTCCCACATTGAAACAAACAGAATAACTGGAGAAGATGAAGGACTCTTAACCACAAATGTAGAAGAGGAGATACAAAGGTGCATGCTTCTACTCTTATTTCATATTCCATTGTTTTGTATTTCATTTATTGTCTGTATATTTATTCTACTGCTTTGCACCTAATTTATTGTATGTAGATACTACATATCTTCCTACATAATAACTTATCTTCATGTCACCTGTATTTTATGTGCTGCTACATTGAGATAAATAGAACTGTGTTTCTTTTTTTACATGTCTTTCTACATATCAACTTACCTTCATGTCCATTGTATTTTCTGCATTGATAAATTGAAAGAAATAGATTAGTTGTAGAAGAGGATGAAATCTTATATGCCACAACAGAGGAAGCTGAAGTACAATCTTCAAAAAGGTATAACAATTGTGATAGTAAATCAAACACACAAAATGAGTAGGTGGATAAAATATTGGAATAGAAAATGATGATTTGGAAACAATGGGCCTTTGTTGAGACTTCCCACTTCTGAAAATTGCCCTCCCCTTTTCTATTTTCCCACTCTTTATTATCCCTTTTTTTTTTCCCTCTTCTATACTTAACCGAATTCCCCTTTCTTTTCCCCCTCTAGTTTCCCTTTCTAGTTGCTTTACTTAGTCGCTTTTCTGAAAATGTCTAGGTGCGTGGGTAGGCAAACTCACGAGTTCACATTTATACTCATGCTTCTATATCACAAGTCCAATCAATAGCTTCCTCATTCCATACTTAGCTACTTTTCAATCGTGGGTTCCCGAGCTGGCGGGATCAAAAATTGCGCTTCTATTGTTCCATGTCCTGCAAACAACACCCGCAGTTCCACGATATACAAATTGACAGCCAGACTCCAGGGCTACTGGGCTTAAGTTTTCTCTTCTATTCTTTTGTGATCTACAAACAGCTTCCGTAGTTCCACGATATACAGATTGGCTGCCAGAATCACCCATCATGCACTGTTTCGTGTTACAAATTTTTGCACTCAAAATTTACGAGAAATACAATTTGACCATCGGGTCCTCACGTTTCCTTAGTATCCCTTGACACCCTATTTCATACTCCATCTCCTTCGAGCCTGTATGTGACATCCAGAACAATTATGAAAAATATACAATGCATATGCTTATTTAGTCGTTCTGATGTTCATGTACACATGCTTGCATCAGAAAAAGTTGGACGAGTGACATGGGCATGAGTAGTCAATCATCACAAACATCAACATAATGACAAGGCCAAAGGTAAAGATTCATACATTGTGCTCTTGATATGTTTACCAAACAAATGTCCTAAGCTATTTATTCATCTATTCCATGATAAATATGTTGATGTCATCTGCAACATATGCTTTGTAGTTCACAAGAAGTATCGATGAGTGTAAGTGAAGTGCCCAACATAGTGCAAGTTCCACAGACTAAGAGGTATGGTTACAAGACTCTGACCTACATACTTCATCCAAGTTGTGTGTGTACTTGTACATTTATGCCAAAAAATAAAAATAAAAAAAAAATGATGCAGACTTCCATTCACGTTACTTTTTTTGTTCAAAAAATGTCACCAGGTCTAAACTTATAACACCCAATATACTATCGATAGAAGGCTTGAACAACAACTGAACTGGACAAGTGCTCCTCGGGGACATAATGGTCGTGTATAGAACCTACTTAGACAAGGAAACCAAAACTAGATGCATTGTGGGTGCTGACATGACACACAACGAAGCCATGATGACAATCACACTGACTATCCCTACACAACTTGTCCAAAAACATGCATAAATGATCTTGCCAGGTAATGGGATATCCATTACAAATTTTAATATATTTCTGAAAACAGTATTTGACTGTGGTGATTGTGATCGGATTATATCGCTCAACAAAACAAGTATTGTGGAAAAATTTCCCATGATTTGTTCAGAATATCATTTCATATCGGACACAACAATCAACCAACTTACACAGAGAAATGACACTTACCCAATCAAAACCATTGGTGCAGTTGTCACACTCATGAGAAAAGTTGGCTAGCAACACATTATCCATATAAAATATGGAGACTCGCACAACGACAAGGAAATGGTACCATTCTCCATATCCAGTTTTTTCTTTTACTTTCACATGCTCATATATCTCAGTTATGTTACACAACTATTACACTATTCCATGTTGCAGCTTCAATTGTTTGACACCTATTCAAATTTATTTTCCTCAATGGAACAACAATTGCATAAAGGGAAATTTCCACTTATTCTCTTCAAAAATATAACAAAGAAAAGAGATGTTAAAGAAAATATATTTCGCACAACCCAAGTAACATTTGTAACATAATTGTGAACATACATAGTACATGATCTCAAGAAACTAACTAGCTCGACAACTGTTGTGCGTATACATCTACAATTCCATCTACACTTTGCTCATAAAAATCTCCTTAAACAATTTTCTCCATCTTTTTTGTTGTAGAGTTGTATATTATATTATTTAATATATTAACTACTATGCTCATGTGTGCAAGTTGAGGGTGTTTTGGTTGTAGCGAATGTGTACTCGACCCCCTTAGAGCCTGTATGTGCCAAATGAAACTCTGTTGCTTATGCCTCTACTTTCATAAATGATGGCACAATTGATTTCCTACGATGCAGTAAAAAATGCCCTTACATATATAGAAATTGCCTCAACGCTACCATCTGAACCCTCAACAACACAATTGTACATTGTACAATTAGACAACCTCTGTTACAAGATGTGCTTCCTGGGTTAGAAGAATTTCCATATGGAGTATACCTACAGAAAAGGCAACAATGTCTACATGTTACGCGACTTTCGCGTCCATAGGAAATTTACATTAAATGAGGACAATGCCATACTGCATATCGACGGAACCAAAAAAAAAAAATCATATCAAGCGTTGACAAGAAACAAAACAATCTCATCTGTATCTGTCCATGCTACCCAATGAGGGTATGAATAGAGTTTTGTAGTGCCATGGAAAATTGAACTCGAAGCGCATAAGATTGTTCAGTCCAGGAATGAGAAGTGTGAGGATAGACCTCATACAAAGTATCCAACTGTGAATAAATCAGTTCCATCCTTTGAACTGTCAAAATGGATTGCTCCTCTTAATGGAACCATCAAGAATTTTCAATAATATTGCAAATTTGGCATTGTTCGAACTCCATTAAGTTAAATGATGACACTATTTTCCAGAACTAGTAATGTTAGAACATTGCCAGGTCAACATGATATTGGTTCATATTACTATCAGAATAAAATGTTTATAGTGATCTTGGTTCATGGTAATATAGTAATAGACAAATTTCTTTTTTCCCAATTGGGGATTTGGTTATAGATGGGATACAATGCCCAATCTCCATTGATTTTTTCTTGTCTTGTGTTTGGAAGACTTTTGTTCATGTGCTTTCATACTGTAGTTCAAGGTTCTCATGGCCTTGGTTTTTGAATTATGGTTGGATGATATATTTAGGATCTTAGCGGTTTTTCTATGATCTTAAAGAATATACAAGACCTGATTTTCCTTTTAATGTAAGCTATGTTAAGAAAATGTAATATGTAGTTCATTTTAGCACTTTTACTTGATCGATGAAATTACCAAAATTCTTCTTCAGAGATATTTTGAAATAAAAGGATATATGCTAGGTGAAGTCCAATGGAAGTATGATATCAACCATAGAAAATCAAAATTCAAATTCATCCTTGTTATACTTACGATGAAGTTGACAGTACAATAATTTTACTTGAACATCCCAAAATTGATTTTTTTGTAGCTTTTTGATGCTTCTCTTATGCAAACACATCCTGGAAAGTATAAACATGACTCACTTTCTCTATTCCTTGATTGAAGAGCTTGTTCACCTATCTAATTCACTTCATAGTTACTTTTAAGACCATCAATGGGGCTTTGTTAATACCAATTCCCGCTTCCGAAAATTTCCCTCCCCTTTCTTTTCCCCCTCTACTTTACCTTTTTGGTTACTTAGTCGTTTTTCAGAAAATGTCTAAGTGCATGGGTTTGCGAATTCACACGTTCAGATTTCCACTGATGTTTTTATATCATGATTTTGACCGACCACTTCCCTGTTCCATACTCAACAATTTTTTCGATCATGGGTTCCCGGGTAGGCGGGCTCAACATTATGCTTCCATTGTTTTCCCCCCTGCAAACAACACCTAGACTTCCCCGATATACAAATTGACAACAATAATCCCCTTTATTTTTCTCCTCTACTTTCCCTTTATGGTTACTTAGTCATTTTTCCAAATATGTCGCATGCTTTTATATCACGAGTCTGACCGACCACTTCCCCATTCCATACTTGGCCACTTTTTCCATCGTCATTTCTAGGGAAGGCTTTCTCAACATTGCACTTCCAATGTTCCGCAACCTACAAACAACACCTGGAGTTCCATGATATACAAATTGAACTTTGAAGTCCATCATCATGCCTTGTTCCGTGTTACACATTTTGCAGTCAAAAGTTCAGAGACATAAAATTTGACCATCAGGCCCTCACGTCTCCTGAGTGTAACTTGTGACCCTGTTCTGAAGACTGACCGACCACTTCCCATACTCGGCCATTTCTTGGAATCTCTTTCATGGGTGGTCGAGTTGGCAGGTTCACAAAATTTCCAATGCTTAATCACTCTTCTCCATCCCTGCCACCTTCACACTTCTTTCTAGATATGCAATTATTAAGCTTTAATGTTAATAGCTCATCATGCAAGAACCATTAAGATTGCCATTAATGCCCTAAAAGTTGGAGGAGATCTGCCATTAATAAGAATTAAACCAAGATTGTCAGGTTGGCGACTTCACGAAATCTCCAATCCTTAATTGCTCTTCGTCGTCCCTACCACCTATTGGAAAGTCAACAAGAAACATGTGTCTAATTTACTTTTCCCTTAAATAAATTGGACAATAAATATTAATCTATTATCTCATAATTACTTGAAATAATTAATTGAAATGGAAAATCAGTTAAATATAGGAAATTCGAGTTCAAAGGTTGGCTGGTAAGACATGGAGGTGACTTGAAGTTGTAACAGAGTTATAAGTGTAGTTATGAGAGTTGTGAAGTAGTTTAACTCAGTTAAGTGAGTTAAGACCAGTTGTACTAGTTGTAACTGAACTTACACTAATGAGAGTTCAGTGAATTAATTATTAATTAATTCAAAATTAGTGAACTCACATGCAACTGAAGATTCACCACGGTTAACTACATGCATGTCAGATCCAGTGGAGACCTAGTTGAGATAACAAGTGAAAGGGAAAGTTGGCTATCAGTTGTGATTTGAGTGAAGTTCACTCATGCAATCAAACATGAAGTGGATATGCTTATGAGCATGTGTAAACTAGGCAATGGGAATTCAAATTGCAGGGATTGTGTAGAGGAGGCAGGTTGTCTGGACACAGAAATTGGCACATGTATTTGCTGAGTTTTGTATGACAGTGTGAGGCGATTGTATTGTACCGAGAGCTCTTGGATTAGAGTTTTGTATGAGATTTTTTCATGATCCATGATATACATAATATATGATAGTGGGGTTTTTAGCTTTACGCTTTCCTGGAAAAACTTCTGTGTTATGTGTTCTTGATATTTCACTTTGTGATCGTGGTTTAAATTTCCATAAGAATATTAGTAGAAGCGATTTTTTATTTAACAGTGGCATATAATTGCTAGATCGGGAGAATCGCAGGAAATACATTAATTGTATTAAAATTTCTACATGGTATCAGAGCCACGGAGCCACGGAAGTGAGGTGCGAAAATAATAGTATTTTTACAGATCTCGTCTCTAGCAGGGTGCAACGGAATAGTACTGAAAACTTCACACATTTCTGAGAGCATAAATTTTTGCACCCTACTCAAAGGAGAGGTGAGAACCTCCCTTAGGATTTTCACAAGCTGCTCAAAGGAGAGGTGCAAACCTCCCTCACCCCACTGTGCATTACAGTGCGAACTCCCTCAATATTTTCGTAGGATGTACACCGGTGAGGTGAGAATTTCCCTCAGGCTAGTAACTGGTCAGGTGCGAACCTCCCAGGGCAAGAAGGATTGCAGAAGTTGGGTTTGTGGTTGGATAAAATTCGAATTTGTAGAAGGACTTTCTTAGTGCTACAATTGATTCAAGATCAAAATGGCTTTCAATGGCTTGAGGTTGGAGTATGCACTTGATGGCATCTCGAACTACATTTCTTGGAAGGACAGGATGGAGGCAGTACTCGAAGACAATGGCTTGAAGGAATACATTGACAAAGATGTTCCTAAGCCATATGCGATAGACACTAAAAATCTTGATGCATGGAAAAAGAAAGTGGCAAAGGTGAGGAGGATCTTGTTGGAGGGAGTACGAGACCACATTGTCTCAAGTCTCCATGGTAAAGCCACACCACATGCAAGGTGGAAGGTTTTGACGGATCTGTTCCAAAACAACAGCAACCATAGGAAATTGGTGCTCAAAGATAAACTTAGGAAGATCAAGATGGAGAAGGGCGACTCCATTCCAAAATATCTCACGAAGTTTTTCCAATGTCGGGATGAGCTTGGAAGTGTGGGAATAACAATCATTGCTGATGATTTGGTGAGCTTGTCTCTCCTAGGACTTCCCAAGAGTTGGCAGATTTATCAAGACTCTGTCAATGGAAGAGAAAAATTGCCAGATTGGGAACGACTATGGTCAGATCTAGTGCAAGAGGAGTTAAGGTGGAACACCAAAGATGGATCTTCATCAAAGCGTGATGATGAAGAGGATTTTTCTTTGAATTCCAAGGCAAGGAAAGGGAAAGGGAATAAATTCCATTCAAAATATGAGTCTAAAGTCAAGAAGTTGGATTTGTCCAAAGTGAAGTGTTTTTATTGTCATGAACATGGGCATCTCACTACTAATTGTCCACAGAAGAGGAAGAACAAGAAGGTTGTTGGAGCTGCAACTGGTGAGGCTCTTGTCTCACAATTTGAAATTGACTTCTCTTTGATCGCATGCATGGCATCAAGTGCATCGGGATCGGTGTGGTATTTGGATAGTGACGCTTCCTACCACATGACAGGAGATAAAGAGTCTTTCAGTGACTTGGAGGAGAAAGATCTCATAATGCATATTGAGATGGGCGACGATGGACGATACAGTGTGACTAGTATTGGTACCATTACCTTTCAAAGGGAGTTAGGTAAACCATTTCAACTGAAAAATGTTATGAATGTTCCAGGTCTGAAGAAAAACCTGGTCTCAGTCGCAATGTTGGGGGAAAAAGGCTATGACGTTACTTTCAACGATGGAAAATCCTACCTGCAACATAAAGAAATGGGTCAAGTCAAGAAGATAGGGATCTGAGTTAAGAATCTCTACATGCTGGAGTTAGATGGCTGCGATGCCATGATGGGCAAGGCAGAAAAAGTGGTGAGCCGGGATGAGGGAGAATTATGGCACAGGCGATTGGGCCATCTTCATCATGGAGCCTTGAATATCATGCAACAAATATCTATTGGATTTCCAATGCCAACACTTGCTCAGTTAGATCAGTGCAAGGGGTGCACCCTGGGGAAGTATGTAAAGTCCACTTTTCATGAAAAGGAGAACCTTGCTTCGGTGATCCTGGAGAGAATTCACACAGATGTGTGTGGACCATTATCGATTGCTTCAACAACAAAACATAGGTATTATGTTATTTTTGTTAATGACTTTTCTCGTAAATGATGGATATTCTTCATGCAGAAGAAGGATCAAACATTCTCAAAGTTCTATGAGTTTAAAGCATTGGTGGAGAAAGAGTTAGGGAAGCAAGTGAAGGCTCTAAGGAGCGATAATGGTGGAGAATACATCTCTAATGAATTCAAAGACTTCTGCAACAAAGAAGGAATTCGAAGAAAACTCATAGCGCCTCATAACCCATAGAAAAATGGGGTCATGGAGAGAAAGAACAGAACGATCATGGGTGTTGCACGAGCGATGTTGCATGATCAGGGCCTACCAATGCATTTGTGGGTAGAAGCATGCAATACTGTGGTTTATGTGAAAAACTGTTGTCCTCATAGAGTACTTGGCATGAGTACACCTGAAGAAACTTTTACTGGTAAGAAACCTGATGTTTCTCATTTTAAGATTTTTGGCTCATCTATTTTTGTGCATGTGACCAAGGATTCCAGGAAGAAGTTGGAACCGATTGCTAAAGTTGGGATATTTGTGGGGTACACAGAAACACCCCATAATTATCGTGTGTATTTTCCGAATAGTAAGATGACTGTTATGCGACGGGATATAAAATTCGATGAGGGGAAAGCCATGTGGTTGTCGCTTGAGAGGGAGCTAGGCTTGCATGCAGAAGAGGAACTGTTGGTTCCCAAAGATGAGTCTCAAGATGTGGATCAACCACATGAGGAGGTCCATGGAGTGGAGGAAACCACTCAAGAAGATCCATCCATTAGAAATGGTAGAGAGCACATCATGGAAGCTGACAGATTGAGACTATATGTTGCACAGAATGTAGGAGCCCCTACTTCACAGTGCATACAAAGACATTCTCCTGATCGATTTGTTGGATACATGGCTCTCATGAGAAAATGTATTGTAGCTGGACCATCTTCCTTTCAGGAAGCAGTGCAGGATCCCACATATATTGATTCTATGGTAGAGGAGTATGAATCCATTGTCAAAAACAGTGCATGGGAAATTGTCCCAAGACCGGTCAACAAATCAGTGGTAGGTTCGAGATGGATATACAAGGTAAAGCAAGCTGCTGATGGGAGTGTGGAGAAATATAAGGCTAGTTTTGTGGCCCGATGCTTCTCACAGATCGAGGGGATAGATTATGATGAGACCTTTGCACCTGTCGCAAGGTACTCTTCCATAAGATCCATCCTTGCACTCTCAGTGCAGATGGGTTGGCGCATTCATCAGATGGATGTAAAAACTGCGTTCCTCAATGGGATCATTGAGGAAGAAGTGTACATTGAGCAGCCATAAGGTTTTGAGACCTTTGAAAATGAGTCACTTGTGTGCAGACTCAAGAGAGCATTGTATGGGGTGAAGCAAGCACCCCGTGCTTGGTACACTCGGATAGACAACTATTTCACCGGACTGGGCTTCACCAAAAGTGAAGCGGATGCAAACCTATACCAAATTGTGGTGGAGGGTAAGCTCTTAATCATTGTGCTTTATGTTGATGATTTAATACTGACTGGTGATGAGTAGTTGATACACTCATGCAAGGACGACCTTGCAAAGTAGTTCAAGATGAAGGATTTGGGCCTTCTTCATTATTTCTTTGGATTGGAAATATGGCAGCGAGATGGTGAACTTTTTGTGTCTCAAGGCAAGTATGCAAGGGAGATATTGGGTAAGTTTCACATGGAAGGCTGCAAACCCATGGATACTCCTCTTCCAGGAAACTAGAGGACAGAGGATGCTACTTCTGGAGAGGTAGTGGATGCTACTATCTATCGACAATTAGTAGGTTCGCTAATGTATTTAGTGAACACGAGATCAAACATTTTCTATGCGGTTAACCAGCTAAGTCAAGCAATGGTTAAGCCTACCAAACTCTTTTGGAAGGTGGGTAAGCATGTCCTGAGATATTTGAAGGGCACATCTGAGTATGGATTATGGTACAGACAAACGGATGAGGTGAAGTTGCATGGATTCACGGATGCATATTGGGCGAGTAGCCCAACAGACAGAAAGAGCACATCAGGGGGGATCTTTAGTATCGGATCTACAACTTTTTCTTGGTACAATAGGAAACAAAGATCCGTGGCACTTAGTTCAGTAGAAGCGGAATACATGGCAGCAATTCAAGTTGTATGTGAGGCTATCTGGATGAGAAAGATCTTGGTTGGTTTGTTTGGTTCTCATTTAGATCCGACAGTAATTCATTGTGATAATTAGAGTTGTATTAAAATCTCGATTAATCCTGTGTTTCATGATACATATAAGCATACAGATATTCGATATCATCATATCAAAGATTGTGTGTAACGGAAGATCATGTTGCTTCAATACATTCCTACAAAAGATCAGGATGCAGACATTCTGACGAAGGCGCTCACCAAGAGCAAATTCAAATATCATAGAGACAGGATTGGGGTGAAGGATAATCCCTTTCTTGTTGAGAGGGAGTGTTGAAAAGTCAACAAGAAACATGTGTCTAATTTACTTTTCCCTTAAATAAATTGGACAATAAATATTAATCTATTATCTCATAATTACTTGAAATAATTAACTGAAATGGAAATCAATTAACTATAGGAAATTCGAGCTCAAAGGTCGGCTGGTAAGACATGGATGTGACTTGAAGTTGTAACAGAGTTATAAGTGTAGTTATGAGAGTTGTGAAGTAGTTTAACTCAGTTAAGTGAGTTAAGCCCAGTTGTACTAGTTGTAACTGAACTTACACTAGTGAGAGTTCAGTGAATTAATTATTAATTAATTCAAAATCAGTGAACTCACATGCAACTAAAGATTCACCATGGTTAACTACATGTATGCCAGATCCAGTGGAGACCCAGTTGAGATAACAGGTGAAAGGGAAAATTGGATATCAGTTGTGATTTGAGTGAAGTGCACTCATGCAATCACACATGCAGTGGATATGCTTATGAGCATGTGCAAACTAGGCAATGAGAATTCAAATTGCAGGGATTGTGTAGAGGAGGCAGGCTGTCTGGACATAGAAATTAGCACATGTATTTGCTGAGTTTTGTATGACAGTGTGAGACGATTGTATTGTAATGAGACCTCTTGGATTAGAGTTTTGTATGAGATTTTTTCATGATCCATGATATACATAATATATGATAGTGGGGTTTTTAGCTTTACGCTTTCCCGGAAAAACTTCTGTGTTATATGTTCTTGATATTTCACTTTGTGATCGTGGTTTAAATTTCCGCAAGAATATTAGTAGAAGTGCTTCTGTATTTAACAGTGGCATATAATTGTTAGATCAAGAGAATCGTAAGAAATACATTAATTGTATTGAAATTTCTACACCACCTTCTCACTTTTTTCTAAGTATGCAATTAGTAAGCTTTAATGGTAACAACTCATTATGCAGGAACCGTAGAAATTGTCATTAATCAACAAAAGGCTTGAGGAGATCTCCCATTGATACGCATTAAACCAAGATTTGCAGAGGGTTATATTATTCCTTCTGAGTGTTCATTTCAAACTTCATCTCGAGAAAACAGACGTTCTCATCAACTTATAGCAACAGTTCGACAACTATTCTGTCTAAATACAGTAAACACCTTCGTGCATGATGACCAGAACTTCCAGTGGTCCAGGGCATATTCTTACTACTCATCTCCTTCCGCCCAGAAGCAAGTAAGGAGATGGTCCTTTGGTGTTCCAAGAGATATATTTCAAGCCAAATAATTCCAAGGCAACCCCCCCTACTTAGACCACCCCCCTCCCCCCCTTGCATTGATGGCCGACACAAAGGTTGATGTGGTCGATTTTGAGCCGGAAGAAGATGATCTGATGGACGATGATACAATGATGGATGATGGCAATGCATACGCTTTTTCCACTCCTGCACCCAAATTTAAATCCACCATAACGGGGGGCACTTTCCAGCTCGGCGATGGCAACCCTAACAAGACCAAAGCAAGGGTTTTTAGAAAATAAATTGATGTTGAACGAAATAGCCTCTTTGCAACTTGAGATTTTGAGTCTCTCGAATCAGATGGCGATCCTATCCCTCAGAGATGTATCCTTTCCTTCCATTTTTAGGGTTTTGTATTGGGTTTGGATTTGTCCCTGGTGCAGGCTATGTCCCTAAAGTCTTTGACTGTAAGGAAATGGTCTCGTGGTGCGTCGAGAGATATATTTCAAGCCAAAGAATTATTCAATTGTGGGACCACTCTCTTGTTCTTTGGAGATACAATTAACATATGAGGCAGTGAGGACCAAAACACCTAGTGGTGCAAGGCATATTCCTACTACTCATCCCCTTCCACCCAGAACGAAGTAATTTGGACCTCTAGAATTGCTCGTGCAACCCATGTCCCTGAAGTCTTTTTTTGTAAGGAGTTGGTCTCTTGGTCCTCTTCTTCCCAGAATGAAGTAATTTGGACCTCTGGAATTTCTCGTGGAGGTTGTGTCCCTGAAGTATTTGACTCTAAGGATCAGGTGGTCTCTTGGTGCGCTAAGAGACCTATTTCAAGCCAAGAATTATTCCACTTCGAAACCACTCTCTTGTTTCTTTGTCACCTCAGGTCTTCTGCAAGATTTTGATATTTTCGTAGCCAAAATTGACCTTTAGAGGAGAATACTACAAGGAGTTCCTAAAAAAACATGATAATAAGTTTTGTATGCATGTTCAAGAGCTTGTCGATGCCTCCTGCATGTTGTCGCACTAGATGAACAACACAAAATTATATGTATGTTTTTTTTTATAACTCCTCTACCTGTATTTATGACAAATATGTTCAATGCTTCAGTGCAAATAACTCAGTCCAATGTCTATGGATAAATATATATTACCCACTATTTTTTTTATAGATTTACTATTAAAAAATTGCCTTGGAATCTTGGTTGGTGCTTCTGTTGATACTGAGATGGGGGTGAATCAGTATCAAGTACAATTTAAAACCTTTTTCAACTTATACTTAAACCATTCAATTATATCCAATGAGAAATGAACAATAGTATAAGAGTTACACCAATACACCACAATACACCATGCACAATATATGAGAAATAATCTATAGTTATTGTTCAAGGGAAGTAATGACTTCCAAAGGTATCTACAGCTTCCAAATGTAAAGGGAGGGATAAAACTCCAAGAGGAAGATACAATCCTCCAATATGAAGAGAGATTTTAACTCTCCATCCTTTCCCCTTCCTTCCACCCAAGAATATACGAGAGATAATAAAACTTCACATTAAAATATCACCATCAACCAACCATCACACAGAACCTGATAATGCTTCCTGAGACTTCTTCAATTTCTACAATTATTCAATTATTGGAATACTCTGATTCAATAGATAATATTATTCAATTTGTTCTCTGAAACTTCTCCAAGTTTCACTCCTTGAATCCTCCCCAAAAAGAAGTTATAGAGAGAATGGTAGACCTTGTTCAATTCTGGTTTATTCAGGAGATCAAACTTGTACAGAATGCTCTACGCTCAATAATTAACATACGACTCTGAAACTTGCACACAAGAAACCACATTCCGTACTATTTCTAATGAAATTTGTCCCATGTCATTTGGATTCTCTATGAAGAATTTATGACTATTTTACCCGGAACACCTGTTTATTGACTAGCTTCAGGACTGGTCACAAACCCTATCTTCCACAGAGTGTATCTCCATAATTATAGTGAATAAAGAGCTGAAATTTTTACCACATGTACCTTGATATGTCTTCTCACTACCATAAAAATTTCACCATCTGAATCGTTCTATAAAAAAATTTATAGCAAAAATGGTAAGATGACCTGAAAATAACATACCTTAGAACACATCACCAAAAGACTTCATCCTCCTTTGAAATCCGGCCTTATTTACTTCTGATTTCCTTTGAAATTAGAATTGTGTATCAAATGAATGTATAACGATATTTATTTATACCATTTATGTTACTTTCATTTAACATTATGGCCGACTTGACACTTTCTTATTTTTTAATTATTTTCTTTAATTATCTTCAGGGCCTACATGTACTTCCTTCTTCAATTTACTTTGTCATCTTCAAAAATTCATTTCTCCTCAACAATGAGGATCCACGTGACGTGCCACATACCACTAGAAACAACATGATGTATACTATCCATCCATGGGTGTTGTATCTACATGTGCATTTTCCTTCATGTCCAAATACCTTCATCAATCTTGCGGTCCAAAACCCATTACTAGGGTTGACATCATTGACAACAACCAATCTTCCAACAATCTCCCCCCTTGTCATTGATGGAAACACTCATGCTCCTCCTGTCATCATGATCCCAATTTCTCTCCCCCTTTGACATCAATGGCAAAGGGTGGGGCTTCTCCCCTTGAGTTTAATGGCAAAAGGTAACTCTCTTCTTTGGGGCTGCTCCCCCTGAACATGTGGCACTCAATAATACTTCATCCTTATTTTTGGTCTTTGAGACTTTTTCTTTCTTGGAATCCTTTTCTGTGGCTTCTATCTTCTCTCTCTTCTTCATGTCTAGGATGTATATGTTGTTTGGTCTTCTTATTTTAGTCACAACTAATCTTCTTGAGTTATTTTCTCCGATTTTACATTTTCGGGAGTCAAACGTAAGAGTGTATCCTTGATCACACATTTTACTAACACTGAGTAGATTATGCTTCAAGTCTTCAACCAATAGGACTTTTCCTGCTTTTACATTTTCACTTCCAAGATTTAAAATTCCTTTTCCAAGTATTTTGGTAGATGAGTCATCTCCAAATGCAACATTTCCACCCTTTTTCTTTAAGTTGACAAATTTGCTTTGATCTCCGGTCATATGAGATGAGCACCCATTGTCTATGAACCATTCATATTCTTCTTTGCATTCTTTAGCGACCAATGTTATTTGATAATTTTCATTGTGTGGAATTTCTTTCCTTTTCTATGTTGTAGTTGGTATGCAAACTTTTGGCATACGATTATCTTCCTTCATCTCTCTGCAATCTCATGCTTTGTGACCAAGATTATTGCACTTGGAACATACAATATTTTGATCCATTAATGGGTCAAATGGATTATAATTTATGTTGATAGGTCTACGAACATTTCCATATCTACTATTTTCACCATTCATGTAGCTTGCATAGTTATTCCTTTCACTGATTCTACAATTGATTGCCTTGTGTCCAAAATTTCCACAAGTATAACAATGTCCAAGAAATAAATTTTGATACCTAGGCGTAAGTGATCTTTTTTGTGGTGTGGTCCATCTAGGTTCACGATCTATTCTTTTGTAGTTTCCTTCATAATGATTTCTTTCATACCTGATTGGAGAGGATGTTCTTGATGTCTCATTCCTTCTAAATTCTAGTCTTCTATCTTGTTGTTCAACTTGTTCTGGAATGTTGGTTTCATCATTTTCAACTTCCTTTTCTTGTTTTGTTGTCTTCAAACTGTCATTGTATCCTAGTCATGTCTTTTCATTTGGAGATCTTTGATTGCTAAGGATCTCATCTAATTTTTCAGTGCTTTTTTCAAACTTCTTCAACTTTTTTGTTGTGAATAGGAGCTCCCCTTTTGTGTGATCCAATTTTGCTTTCAGTTTCTCATAATATTCTAATTGTTTCTTCAAGCTATTACTAGTCTTTTCAAGCTTGTAATTCTCTTCTTCACAACTACTCAATTCACATTTTAGTATTATGTTTGTGTTTCTAAGGTTTCTATTTTCAGTTTCAACATACTTCAACTTTTCAAGATCCTCATCTTCTTGTTCACTCTCTACATTGTCTTTGTATCCCCAAAAGGAATCAAGGTTGGTTTCTTCATCTGAATCTTCTTCACAAATGATTTCTTCTTCTTTAGAATTCTTGTGATCATCATTCTGGGTTTCTTGGGTTATGAAGAGGACTTCTCCTCCATCATTATCTTCTTCATCACTCTCATCTGAGGAGATGTCATCATCCTTGGAGTAGAAGCTCTTTTTATTGTTGAGACTTCTCTTTTTATAGTAGCAGTTTTCAACAATATGTCCTATTCTACCACAATTAAATCATTTGAGAGGAGACTTACCTTTGTATCTTCCACTTCCCTTCTGGAACCTTCTTACAAAATTTGCTATTTCTTCATCAAGGTCGTTATCCTTGTATTTGTCTTCTTTATGTCTTTAAAGGCTGCTTCATTGTTTGGCTAGTCACTTTCTGTACATGTTCTCATTTCATATGCTATAACAGACCCATGTAATTCATCCATTGTCATTTTGGTCAAGTCCCTAGTTTCTTCAATGGCGGAGACCTTAGCATCATACTTCAAGAGAAGTGATATCAACACTTTTTGTACAACCAAGGATTCATCGATCTCTTCAACTAATCTTCTGAGAGCATTAACAACTTCGTCAACTCTAAGAAAATAGGTTGCAATATCTTCTTTTTCATTCATCTTCAAATTTTCAAATTCTTCTCTATGTCATTGAAGCTTGACCTGCTTAACTTTCGGATCACCTTCGTATATGCTCTTGAGTTTGTCCCATACATCCTTAGCAGTACTACAGACCATCACTTTGCTAGCAATGGTTGGTGCCAATGCTGCTAGAATAACATGTTTGGCTTTTGAATTACAACTCATAAGCTTCTTCTCATTTGGAATGGTTGGAGCATTATTTGGGATTACATAGCCATTTTCAACTGAGTACCAAATGTCTACTCCCAAAGCCATTAGGTAATTTTTCACTCTATCACTCCAGTAAGCATAATTTCTTCCATCAAATTTTTGAATCCCATTTGAAATGTGCTCATGGTCATCCATCTCTGCTCAGGATTTTCCTTCCAGTGGTTAAAATGTTCTGAAGGCAACCTGCTCTGATACCAATTGTTGATACTGAGAGGGGGGTGAATCAGTATCAAGTACAATTTAAAACCTTTTTCAACTTATACTTAAACCATTCAA
>ML785204.1:767606-810872 GCA_009831015.1 Picea engelmannii | reverse complement strand
AATGAGAAATGAACAATAGTATAAGAGTTACACCAATACACCACAATACACCATGCACAATATATGAGAAATAATCAATAGTTATTGTTCAAGGGAAGTAATGACTTCCAAAGGTAGCTACAACTTCCAAATGTAAAGGGAGGGATAAACCTCCAAGAGGAAGATACAATCCTCCAATATGAAGAGAGAGTTTAACTCTCCATCCTTGCCCCTTCCTTCCACCCAAGAATATACGAGAGATAATAAAACTTCACATTAAAATATCACCATCAACCAACCATCACATAGAACCTGATAATGCTTCCTGAGACTTCTTCAATTTCTACAATTATTCAATTATTGGAATACTCTGATCCTATAGATAATATTATTCAATTTATTCTCTAAAACTTCTCCAAGTTTCACTCCTTGAATCCTCCCCAAAAAGAAGTTATAGAGAGAATGGTAGACCTTGTTCAATTTTGGTTTATTCAGGAGATCGAACTTGTACAGAATGCCCCACACCCAATAATTAACATCTGATTTTGAAACTCACACACAAGAAACTACAGTCCATACTATTTCCAATGAAATTTTTCCCATGTCATTTGGATTCTCTATGAAGAAGTTATTATTGTTTTACCCGGAACACCTGTTTATTGACTAGCTTTAGGACTGGTCACAAACCCTATCTTCCACAGAGTGTATCTCCACAATTATAGCGATTCAAGAGATAAAAGATTTACCACAGGTACCTTGATATGTCTTCTCACTACCATAGCAATTTCACCATCTGAATCGTTCTATAAAAAAATTTATAGCAAAAATGGTAAGATGACCTGAAAATAACATACCTTAGAAAACATCACCAAAAGACTTCATCCTCCCTTGAAATCCGGCCTTCTTTACTTCTGATTTCCTCTGAAATTCGACTTGTGTATCAAATGAATGTATAATGATATTTATTTATACCATTTATGTCACTTTCTTTTAACATTATGGCCGACTTGAAACTTTCTTATTTTGTAATTCTTTTCTTTAATTATCTTCAGGGCCTATACGTACTTCCTTCTTCAATTTACTTTGTCATCTTCAAAAATTCATTTCTCCTCAACCATGAGGATCCACATGATGTGCCACATACCACCGGAAACAACATGATGTATACTATCCGTCCATGTGTGTTGTATCTGCATGTGCATTTTCCTTCATGTCCAAATACCTTCATCAATCTTGCAGTCCAAAACCCATGACTAGGGTTGACTTCAATGACAATAACCAATGTTCCAACAACTTCTTTGTTGGATTTAACACCTCTTCTCGTTTGCATGGTTTGATAGTCTTGTAATTATTAAATATTGTATTGACTCAAGTAATTTGATCAAATATGGAGCATTGAACCATTATATGACACTGCATTGTGTCGATCACATGAGGCTTCTATGGAAACATAAATGAATTTCACACAGTTTCAAACCAACATTCAATTCCATTCGTAATGCAGATAGAACCTAGCAACACTAATTCACGATGCGGGAGTTGGGGCCCTGCCCAAGAAGTTTCGTTCTCATCTCAACCTTGCTGAGTGAACAATCTCTTATTTCCCTCTCACTTCCTTGATTCCTTCACTCCAAAAGGAAACATTTTATTGGTTGTCCATCCCGTGGCCTCTATTTGAGCACTTTTACTTTATTAATGAAATTACCAAATTTCTTCTTCACAAATATTTTGAATAAAAAAATGATATATTCTAGCTGAATTCAAATGGGGCTATGAAATCAACCACAATATTAAAATTCAAGTTCGTCGTTGTTATACTTACGGTCAAGTTGACAGTGCAATAATTTTATTTCTATATATGCAATTATTAAGCTTTAATGCTAACAACTCATCATGCATGAAGTTTAATACTTTAAATAATATTTCAAGGCATTAAACAATGTATCAAAAGCACAATTAATCCCACAAGTTGCAATAAAAACAAATCTTCAACAAAGCATTGGCTGACGCACCCCAGTCGTCTGAAATGTCCAATAACACAATCTATGAAATCGGCCTCCCTATTATCGAATCAACAAAGATGAAAATTATGGGATCAGAGATTTTTTGTGTGTGTGAGAATTGAATTAGAAAAATTTGTTACATATTCTACTTTTTTTATGTCCTTATCACATTAAGAATGAAAACATATCCTAACCCACTGTTATCTACAAAAGACAAACATCAATAGCACTTGTAAATCAACTATACATAGTTATAGCCAAAAATCAAGTTATAGTTTATATTTTCATTTGCTCACACCCTTTTTAATGATACAAGCACAATAGAAAACGAGTATGTGTATAAAATATTGGACTAGAAAATGATGATTTTTCAACAATGGGGCTTGTTTGAGACCAATTCCTACTTACAAAAATTTCCCTCTACCTTTCTATTTTCCCACTCTCTTTTATCCCCTTCTTTTCCCTCTTCTATACTTGACCGAATTCCCATTTCTTCCCCCCCTCTACTTTCTCTTTCTGGTTACTTAGTTGTTGTTTTTTTAAATGTTTAGCTGCGCAGGTTGGCAGACTCACGGGTTCACATTTCCACTCATGCTTTTATATCACGACTCTGGTCGACCGCTTCCCCATTCCATACTTAGCCACTTTTTCGATCACGGATTCTCGGGCAGGTGGGATCTATATTGCACTTCCATTGTTCCATGACCTACAAACAACACCCAGACTTCCACGATATACAAATTGACTGCTAGACTCCCACATCATCCCCTCTTTCGTGTTACACATTTTGCACTCAAACGTTCTGTGACATACAATTTGACCGTTAGGGCGTCACGTATCTTGGGGAACCCTTGTCACCCTGTTTTAAAGCTCGTTCGACCACTTTCCATACTTGGCCATTTCTAGGAATCTCTTTCATGGATCGTCGGGTTGGCAGGTTCACAAAATATCCAATTCCTAATCGTTGTTTCTTGTTCCCACCACCTTCGCACTTCTTTCCAAGTATGCAATAACTAAGGTTTAATGCTAAAATATCATTATGCAACAACCGTAAATATTGTCATTAATGAGCAAAAGGCTCGAGGAGACAGTCACATTGACTATCCCTACACAACTTGTCCAAAAACATGCAGAAAAGATCTTTCCAGGTAATGGGATATCTATTACAAATTTCAATGTATTAGCCAAAACGAGTCCGACCGATCATTTCCCTATTCCATACTTAGCCACTTTTTCTATTACGGGTTCCCAAACAGGAGGGCTCAAGATCGCGCTTCCATAGTTTCGTGACCTACAAACAACACCAGGAGTTTTGAGATATACAAATTGACTGTTGGACCACCCCATCATGCCCTCTTCCATGTTACGTGTTTTGCACTCAAAACTTCCGAGACATACAATTTGATCGTCGGGCCCTCACCTCTCCTGAGTATCCCTTGTAACCCTATTTTGAAGCTCGGTCGACCACTTTCCATACTTATCCATTCCTTAATTTCTCTTCCCCGTCCCCACCACCTTTGCACTTCTTTCTAAATATGCAATTAGTAATCTTTAATGGTAACAACTCATCATGCAGGAACCGTAAAGATTTTCATTAATGAGCAAAAGGCTTGAGGCGATCTTCCATTAATACGCATTAAACCAAGATTTGCGGAGGGTTATATTATCCCTTCCTAGTGTTCATTTAAAACATCATGGAATGTCTTTTGTGGGTCGTCGGGTTGGTGGGTTCACGAAATCTCAAATCCTTAATTGCTCTTCATTGTACCCGCCACCATCGCACTTCTAAGTATGCAATTACTAAGCTTTAATGCTAACAACTCATCATGTAGCAACCATAGAGATTACAATTAATAGTGAAAGGCTCGAGGAGATCTCCCATTCACACACATTGGACCAAGATTTGCAGAGGATTATATTATCCCTTCCAACTATTCATTTCAAACATTGTCTGGAGAAAATGGACGTTCTTGTAAACTTATGGCAGTAGCTCGAGAATAGTTATGTGGATATACAATGAAAATATTTGGGCGTGAGGACCAAAAATTCCAGTGGTCTAGGGCATACTCTTACTACTCATCCTCTTTCGCCCAAAACAAAGTAATTTGGACCTCTGGAATTTCTCATGCAGGTTGTGTCCCTAAAGTTTTTCACTGTAAGGAGGTGGTCTCTTGGTGCGCCGAGAGATATATTTCAAGCCAAAGAATTATTCCACTATGGGACCACTCTCTTGTTTCTTTGTCACCTCAAGTCTTTCACAAGATGTTAATAATACTAGAGCCAACATTGACCTTCAAAGGAGAAGACTCTAAGAAGTTCCTAAAAAATCATGATAACAGGTTGGACCTCTTACCCGAGTTCCTGGAAGACCCGATGACAGTTCCTGAAGATATCACAAGGTTGTAGGTTAGTTCATTTAGAAATCCATTCTGGGAAATTGCTTGGTCGTTTATAAGAATAACGGGACATGAATCCATAACAAACATTTCCCGCATGATTCTTTATATTTTGTATTTAACAATCAAGGAACAGGCCATTTTTTATTGGGGGAAGCTAATTTCCATTGAAATATGTTCCCAATTGTCACGATTCAAAGAGGAGAAGAAATTTTATGTGTCATCCTACTTGGTTTTCACGATAGCGCATTGTTGTCTATTTCCAAAATTGTCTGTGTCCAAGAAGGTAAACTGTGAATTTGACCCAGTAACCTTCTGGTACCAGGTCTTGTGGAGGAACAAGGCCTCCCATTGTTTTTATGAGGTTTTTAATGAATTTGTCTCAGTTTTCAAAGATTTATTGTTAGGAAAGGATTTCCCCAGATGTCTAGCTAGGAAATAAATTTTTTGGATAGGAAGGGGACACTTGAAAAAATGGAGAATTATAGTGTAATAATGATTTTTGGCTCCAAGGAAAATCCTTCTTTCCTTCCATGTCACATTATGGACATAATGTTTGTTACATAAATATAAAGGCAATACAACTACTGGTTGCATTTTTTCGATGAGAAGAGAAAAAAGCAGTTCATTCCTCTGCCTTGGAAAGTCGGGGACTTCGTGTTCAAGAACTTCAACAAGATTGGCGAATTCACAGGCCATTTCAACAACTTGAACCTAATATATGCTGAAAGGCTAAGAGGGTTCGACCCTAATGGGATTTTTGTAGAAAATTTACTAGCAGTTGGCTTCAACAATTATTTTATCCGTACATGCCTTAACGAAGACAGAGACAATGATGACAACACTCCTTCTCCTGACACTGGCAACCTAGAGACATTGCAAAGCACCATTGAATTGTACAAACAATAGGGAAAATTCCCCAGTGAGAAGAGTGTCCAATCCCTAACTACCACTTCCAAGAGTACGACATCCCGGAGCATCGCTCCAATGGCCCACCCCAGTAAGAAAGAAACCCATAATTCTTCAAATGGAGGAGGAGATAATAACCCTCCTCACGGTAAAATTGATGGTTATCACAAGCTTCCCATGAGGAAGAAGATAAAAATGTTGTAAGGCAAGCATAAGAGCCCAAAACTGAAATTGAAGACATGGAACATGAGACTGATCTGGATAATGTATTCCACAACGTTTATCAGCTCAGGGACATGATCCACCATAATCCCCATATGTAAATAGATGAGACCATATTTTTTACGAAGATGAATCCTTCGTATTCCAGAGCATTGTTTTTTACAGTGAATCTAAAAATTTAATTATTGAAAAGAGAGATGTAAGAAATAAGAAAGGGAAATATCATTTAGAGATTAACCTTAGGAACATGCAGCCATCCCAAATCTCCCGACTTCACCGAGAAACCATAGATGCTCTTGATGATTCCATTGGAGGCATTGACACAGAGAATGCCATACTGAAGGACTGAATCAAGGAATTGGAGGAAGCTTTGATTCCTACCCCATTGCTTTCTAGTCCTTTAGCAATAATCGTGCCTGTCACTCCTACAACCAAGTTAAAAGGATCCTCTAGCCTCCTCACATAGTGTAGAGGCTATGTGGAGAAGAATATCAAGAAAATAATGGAGCTAATTACTCAAGCCTGGGAAACATCAAAAAGTATAGTTTCCCTTGGAACGAGGGCACATGCTTTACACGAACATTTGCAAGCGGATTTAAAAAATGAAGAACATTTATATCTAGAGATGGTCCTCCCTTTTGGCATCCATGTAACCAACATGAAAGATATGAGAAGAAGCCAATAAGATATCCCCTCCCCAAACCAAATCAAACAATTAAATGCATGATGGAAAGAGAAAGTTAAGAACCTACATCTCATTTTCCAATCATGTCAACAAGCAATATCAAAGAAAGAATAATTATTCAAAAAGATGACCGAAATAGACTTAGCCAAAAGTACCAACGAGGTCCAAGACCTCAACTTAATCCTTGACTCCTTGTCCTTAACTAAGCAAGCCTTCGATGAACAAGTTGATTTTTTTAAGGGGCTGTCTTTAGAATTTTTTTACGACATCCTTCAATATGGTGAAGATGACGTGGACAACTAGCTAGGGGACTATTCGGTACAAAATGAAGAATTTGATCAGGCTCAGTGTAATCTTTCTATCGATCTAAGGGAATTAGAAAATGATATTTTCAACAAAAAAACCTGGGATGAGATCAACGTGGTCCCCACGAGAAGCTACATTGAAAAATGGCTCCAAAGGGCAATCAACAAGCTCACCGATGAAGGGCAACAAACGGTTGGCATGATTCTAGTAGTCGTCGATGAGAGCAATAAAAAGGCATTAGCAAGCAAATAACAAAGGGGGAGATAGATACCATCATAGTAAGTATATACTGATCACATCATGTTTTCTTTATCAATCTATTTATTGCACCTCTTTAAATAGAAATGTCTACCCAAAGACTGATAACTTCCAATTTCTTATTTTCAGGTCTTGCTCTCTACCGTCGCCCACTTCGTCTTTCTACAGTCCTATTTCTTGTACTTATTTCTTTTATGGTCCGCGGGAGCCCCAATCCCAGTCTATATGACAAACACATTTAAATTTTGAGGAATATGTAACACACATTATTATTTTTTGATAGATTTCAAAGAAAACTACTTCGAGAACAATCTCGATGGTGCCTTGTAACCCTGTTTTCGGAATGCAAAATTAGTTCTTTTTATGCATGCCGGTCATCTTATTTTATTTTTATGTGCTTAGAAATATTTATCTTCAACTATGCTCGATGTCAGGAAATTGTGTTTATTTAATTTGAATGTTTAATGTGCGTGATTCCTGGTCCTATTCTCCAAGAACCTTTATTTCAAAAAACAAAAAAACAAAAAAAACATTTTCTATCGTTTCGTATTGCTTTAAGTCATTATGATGGAAATTATCTAAGTCCCAAATTTGAACTATACATGCCCTAGGAAAAACTTGAAGAGGACTACCACATCTATAAAAAAACAATAGGATTGACATCCTCGTTAGGTTGTCGTTTCGGTCCTAACAGATTCAAGGGTCAACAGACTTGTAAATACATCTGCAAAAATATCCGCATAAATAGAAACCTTCAAATTTTTTTATCATTTCCAAAAAAAAATCAAATGGATATAGATGTTGCAAATATACCAGTTGGTAATATACTGAGATGTCCAATTGGTACTATACAAAGAGGCCCTCTTCCTAGAGAGAAATTGTAGATCAACCTCCGGAAATATATAGAAAAAACTAGCAAACACAGAGGTCACACAAGAAGATCAAAGAATCTTCGACACTGGACACATTTTCAAAAAAAAATATATTTGTTTCTTTGCCACTACATATAACTTTATTTATCCTAACACATATAGAGAGACACAAGCTATATGATCTATTTAATAGAATGAAATGGATGTTGCTTACTTTGTCCATGGGAAAAATTAAAGAAGTGACTATGAAAATTGTACCTAACTCTAAATATTGGGATGAAATCCAGTTGGAGGTATACAAATATCATTATGAAAGAATTTCATAAATACATTAAAGAGATAAAATATACAAGGTAGGAATGGAAATTTCAAACATGACAAGTTAGACTCCAACAATATATCAAGTTACACGTGATGGGTATATCTATGCTCTTTCGTAGCTGTCTGTTGTACTAGTGGTAATAGGAAAAATTACATAATCTTATTAAGAAAATAAAATCAAGATGGATTATGCAAAACATAGTATAATTAGAATGAAAATACTTTCAAAAACTAAATGGTTTCAATGCCAGAATTGATCTAGGAGATTAACACTCGGGTGCCTTCTCTTTTCGAAATGAATGTGAGCCGTCGATCAGTTTCCACTCTGCCATCTTGGCGACCCTGACACTTTAGCGTCCCTGCTAAAGTTTTACCGACCTGCAAATTTTAGAACTCCCCTGGCCATATTTAGTGATGGAATAAATTTCTCACAAAGTGACTTTATCACTAATTACTTATTAACCCCACACACGTCTTATGGTTGGCGTGTAGCACAATGAAACGTGTTATTTTATGCATGGATATCACATGTACTTCATGTTTATTCCCGCATTTCCACTGCAGTTTCCATTTTCCTCCGCTACTTCAGGCTTCTCATTCTCCCATGGTCCCCCCATACCCGTGTATTTATTCCCATTCCAACCCGACATGGACTACGCTGCCATGCAACACTTGTTCCAATGGTCTTCGATGAACTCACCTACCCACTAACCCAATGTACACAATTAGTACTAGCTTTTTAGAATTGTCTTTCATATGAATGGTTGATGTTTCATTGGTAAGTGCACACTTTTTAATGTAGACAATTGGTACTAACTTTTGATTATTCCAATGGTCTTGACAATATAATTGTCTTTCATATGAATTGTCTTATGTATTGAGTTGTTTCATCAGGAAGAAATTTCTTATTTTTTTCCATTTTTAATATAAAATCGGAGTAGAGTTTTTGATAAATGAAAATTTTGGTTATACAAAATTATTATTTTTTTAGTTTTTTACTATGAGAAAATTAGTTTAAAATAGATTTTTGACTAATTATAGTTGTTGATGAAATTTTATTATTATGAAAAATGATTTTTGACTAATCATAGTTGTTTGTATGTATGTAGATTATAAGTATTAAGCATGTTGTTTTTATTTTTTGTGTGCATGCGATTTTTTAGGGTACAAGGCTAAGTTAATGATTCCTTAATATTATATATAGCTCATTAATAATTGGACTACTAAGAGAAAACATGTCACATAGTGGGATTTGAACCTAAGTGGGGATGATGCCAAATTCCATGTGACAAAATATTTCTTGTTTATGATTGAGCGACATGTTGTCATGGAATAAATTACTCCAAGTGCCATAGTTGTTTTGGGTTGTTGTATACAATCTTTGTTCTTTGAAATAAGTCAACTTTGTGCATTGAAAATATATAATTTGTGAANAAAATATTTCTTGTTTATGATTGAGCGACATGTTGTCATGGAATAAATTACTCCAAGTGCCATAGTTGTTTTGGGTTGTTGTATACAATCTTTGTTCTTTGAAATAAGTCAACTTTGTGCATTGAAAATATATAATTTGTGAAAGCATCAATGTGAAATGTTTGAAAGCATGTTTGAGAATAGGATCACATTAGCACCATAGTTTAGCATGTGACCACTTGTTTCTCATACATGAATTTTCACATGCTACCTAGGAGAATATGATGCATCTAGTGGTATAACATTCAATATTGTAGTCAATGGTAGAATATGTGTATAACATTGGATCTTTGGGCATATACATCTATTGTGTATACTTGCACATATATAGACATGATTGTTGCATAACTTGGTTCTTATTCCCTTCATGTTGCTCATATATGATGTATGAAAGAAATAAAAATAAATATAGAGAAACGATGAAGGAAAAACAAATAATAGAGCACCCCACTAAACAAACAAAAATATGCATTATTCTTGCCTTCATATGATACTAAAAACTATAACAACAAAGATGGATTTTACAAGAATATTAAAGACATAAACTAGTAATCTTACAAACTGAAAAAGAAAAATATGCTTGCTTCCCTATGGAGAGATTTTAAGAGTACTCATTTTTGCTATTTCTATCACTCATGTAAATGTTTTGCAGTAAATAACTAATGCCTAAAACAACCCATAAACAAATAAATAGGAGAACCAAAAATGCAACAATTGGACACTTGGGATATAGTAAAAACCCCTATATAGGGTAAAACCTCCACTCTTAAAGATGCATCTTTATATTCCCATGTTCTCCATGCAAATATGCATCTTTATATTCCCATGTGCTCCATGCAAAGATGCATCTTTATATTCCCATGTACTCCATGCAATGATACGTGAGGATGACTTTAAATACAAAAATTTCATCAAAACTTTCCCAATGACATTCCTCACTCCCTAAGATTTTATCATTCCCTTCTTAAAAATAACACAAAAGATTGTTGAATCTTACAAAGCACATACTAAACATGCTCACGATGAAACTCGGTGACAAATCATGTGGAAACTACACAAAAAGCAAGAGTTATTTATAACACTCCTCCATAGCGATTCCTTGTTGTGAATATTGTTGGAAATATTGCTTTCATTTATGCCAAAGGCACGGGGAGACTACGGATGCCCAAGATAAAGATTGCAAGATGGATATTGTTGGAAATATTGTTTTTAGATTTTTAATGCTCAATTTAGACACCCTTATTTGAAGGCATTTTTACCCTATATACCTATCTCAAATGGGAGAATAGGTTATATGGTTGGAAATATTATTCCGATACCTTTCCAATGGTATATGGAATTCCCTCCAACTCCTTAGGAATGAGGAGATGTGAAGTTTTTCGTCTAACAACCCAATCATAAAATTTAGGTCGGCTCAAATAGTCTTTGTAGGTTGACCTTGAAAATGAGGAAAAAAATACTATAAATATAGGATATATATATGCATATTTGTAGAGTATCCAAGCAAGAGATCAAGTCTAAGGTGTGCATAAGATATCTGATATGCGCTAAAGGAGATGGGGTGTCTTTTTGGGATCTAAAGGTGTGCAAGAGGAGTTTTCTTGGGATTTTCTTGATCTTAAGGTTCACTATGAAGGACTGAAGTTCTATGATGATGCAATGTGCACTGTTTTTAGGTTGAGATGCTGCAATGTGAGCTATTATGAGGTTGTGATGTTGTAGTTTGGGACCATATTCTGGGAATGATGCTATGAGGCTCACTAGGGAATGAAGGCTACATGTGACTCGGGTTTGAAGGATTGTTTTTTGAATGAAGAATGCATGTGAAGTTAGAATTACTATGTCTATGAAGATATTGGATTGGTGTTTATACAGGTCTTACTGAGTTAGTGCTCAACTGAGGAGATTGGTGTCTCAGGTAGATTGGTTCCTACACAATATCTTGTTGAGTTGGTGCTCAGTTGAAGAGATTGGTGTCTCCGTAGGTTGGTTCCTACAATTATTGTAAAAATAGGTTGGTGCCTACAGGTGTTGTTGAGTCAGTGCTCAATTAAGGAGATTAGTGTCTCTACTAGGTTGGTGCCTACATGTTGTTGAGTTGGTGCTTAGTTAAGGAGATTGGTGTCTCCGATAGGTTGGTGCCTACAATATTTGTAACAATAGGTTGGTGCTTAGAGACATTTATAAATATAATTTTATGGTTTTCTCTCTAGAGTTTCCCTATTAAAATCTATGCATTGTGATTTGAGTTTATATGTGATTATTGTTTCTTAGCTAATGAATTATTGAGGAATAGTTAAATAAATTAAAAAGTATCTTATATTGATTCACACCCCCTCTCAGTATAAGCATAAGTTCAACAAATCTATAAAATCATATAGTTCAAGTTGGGCTCTCATGATATCTCCCTCTCATACATGTCAATGAATACTCCCCCAATAGTGATATGCACTGCAATAATCATGATCATTAAATCGACTCACCTAGATCACACGAATACCAAGATTATCCAATGTTACATGTTTCAGGATATACACATCCTCACCAACATGCCTTATTCTTGTCCCTAATAGCCGGGATACCATCATGCCTCACCAAAATTAGAAACAAACCCTAGAAGACCAAAAATTCAAAGGTTATGGATGTCACACTGGTATTATACTCATATACTATTTACATCATGCAGTAACACTTCAAATTTAATCTAATATTGAAGTCACATGGGTAAAATAAATATATGTCATCATAGCTTTCCATGCTTGTACTTTTTCTCAAGATAAGATCCACGTATATTACTTTCTACAAAACAATACATCCAGTGAGTTTGTGGTATGCATCCTTGAAAATCCATGTCTTTATCATTACACAATTTCATTCTTGTAATCTTTCCTCAACAATATCTATCTTCAGCTAGTCTACAAGGATTTTTACCTGACAATCCCAAACTTGTCTCTCCATTGTGTATTCAACCACACTATTATCCCTCTCGAACATGATGATTGAATAACTAACTTATCACCCTTGTTAGGAAACAATATCAATTTAGTAAGGACAATAATAATACTCACCATGGGATTTAGTCCCAACATAATTTTCCACAAGCTATCCTCAACTATCACAACCATGAACTCCACTTTGTGCTCTCCTTGCAACTTGAAAACATGCACCATGCACCATATCTCATGTTGCAACCTTATTTACATCAAATAACAACTACACTATCAATGAATACCCAACTACCTTATGTGCAACTTCGAGATTCCCATACAATCATTTTTCATGCCACTAAAATTAAAATGCGCATGACAACAACAAACAAATCCCCCAACTTATTTTTGTAACTAAGTGTTACTCACCATGTCCAATATCAAGCACCATTATGATCACAAACTGACACAATCAAGTATTCTTCCTCCACCAATGGCCTCTCTCTTATCTGCATAGAGCTACAACAATGTCCTTCTCGCAAGGGACTTCCATGTGAAAATCCATAACTTACAAACACAATCTACAAATCTCCCTCGTGAGAGAGATTAGGCCCATGCTAGCTTTGATACCATCTAAAAATTTTGCAATAAATGACTAATACCTAAAAAAACCATAAATAAACAAATAAGAGGACCAATAGAACAATAATGGGACACTAAGGCTTCATTTGTAGAAACCCCCATATAAGGAGAAACCTCGACTCTCAAAGATCCATCTTTATATTTTCATGTGTTTTATTTAATGATTCATGAGGATGTTTTTAAATGCAAAAGATTCATTGGAACTTTCCCAGTGACACTCTTTAGTCCCTAATATTTTCTCATGCTCCTCTTAGAAACAACACAAAAACTTAGTAGATCATTACAAAGTGCATACTAAACTTGTGCAAGATGGCAATGCAGTGACATCTCATGTGACAACTACAAAAAAAGCAAGAGTTATTTCTAAGAACTGGGATAAATCTACAATGTTTCTCCGAAAAAAAGGGTTTTATTATAACTATGTGTTCAGATGTTAATATATTACCTTTTAAACCAATAAAATTAAAAAACGGTGTGAGCTTCCTTGAGATGAAGAAGGAAGAAAATTTAATTACTCACCAATAGCCTAAATAGAAATAGTAAATAGTAAAGATAGCTAGAAATAGAACTAAATCCTAATTTTTATCTATCATTATTGGCTTAGTCATCACACCACTATTTTCTTAATCATGAAGCTTATTAACTCCTACACTATCCTCTTGATGAGTAATGCAGTGAGTCCCAATTGTCTTCATAGTTCTACAAATCATTGGACATTTGGAATGGCTTTGGTGAATATACCAACAACTAGATTAGATGTTGGACAAAATTATAACTCCAATTACCCATCCTAGACCAAGTCTCTAATAAAAATATGGTGCATTTATATGTGTTTCATTCTAGTATGAAGCACATGATTCTTCGTCATCACCATGGTGTTGAAATTGTGACAAAAAATTGTAGTTATATGTTCTTGTGATAGTCTTAGTTCTATCAAGATCCTTCTATGCTAGATGGCTTAATAATGTGTTGTTGTGGAAACAACGTTTTCAACTTCTGCAGAGGATAGATACATAGTTGCATGTTTCTTGCTACTCCATTATACAACTCTAGATCGAAATGAGAAGAACAAAAACTAGCCATTGATTTTTTATCATTCATTGATCCAACCCAACTTGACTATATGTAACCTTGTAGATCAAGATTGTCACTAGAAACATAATTTATACCAAATCTTGCAGTACCACTCACATATATTAAGATTATTTTTTATGTGCACCAATGGGATTCATGAGGATCCTACATGAAGCAAGATACTAGACTTACTACATACATAATGTGTTCCCTAGTTGTACTAAGGCAAATCAATTTAACTCCCAAAAAAGATTATTGATACTCAATCATACAACTCTAGATCCAAATGAGAAAAAATAATTAGACAATTGATTTTCAATAATTCATTGATCCAACCCCACCTAACTCTATGTAACCTTTTTAGCTCAAGATTGCCATTGGAAAAATTATTTATACCAAAACTTGAAGTACCACTCACATAGCTTAAGATTCTTTTTAAATGCACATCAATGGGATTCATGAGTATCTTGCATGAAACACAATATTAGACTTATTACATACATAATTGTTTACATTGGTTGTACTAAGGTACATTAAACTCCCAACCATGCTTCTATAGGAAGTAGAATTCACCTTGGGAATTTCTTCCTTAGTGAATTTCTCACTAAGTGATGATGGAGTTGCAAATGCCTTGCATGAATTCATCCCAAACTTATCTAATAAATATGATACATACTTGGCTTCAAAATAAAATATTCTTTCTTAGTTCTACTACATTCCACACTAAGGATATAACATATCTTCCCCATATCTTTCATTTCAAATTATTTTGTTATTGCCACCTAAACAAATTCTATTAAATTTTGCTTGTTTCCTATGTAAATTATGTAACGTACCCATCCACCATGGCTGGGTCATGCCACACAAAAATATCTCAATTACAGGTCTGATACCATAATTTAATGTTCCCTAGCTCAACCAAGGAACATTACAGTGTGGATACACATTAACAACAAAACTTCTGCTAACTAAGTAATTCTTTTACTGTTAGTTGATTTCCTATAGCTTACAACTACAATTTTAATATAGATTTTTCTATTGTCTATAACCATAAAAAAAATGCATCTAAAGCATGCTAATAATCAACATGAAATACAACTAAACTGCTCATTATAACAACATATAAGTCATCCTCATTCACGCAGAGTTCATGCACAACAATAACACATATAAATAACTCAACAACAAGATAGAACACTTATCTTTAAACAAGAATGGTGAAACCAACTGGTTGGGACGGATGTTCCACCCAACCATATATTGACTATTCCAAATCTCAACATCCATTCACCCCTGAGATGAGGCTAGTAATCCATAAAAGAGGGTGGTTTCTCACAGTCCACTTGCAACTCATAAAAATCATAACCCAACTTATATTCTCCTACAACTATCTCGAATTCTCTACTAGCTCTCTTCCTCCTGAACTTCTAAACCCAAGGAATGCACCATTCATTTATCAGGGATAACCCAAGGGATGTATCGTCCATTTATCAGGGATAAACCAAGGGATGTACCATCCATTTATCAGGGTTAAACCAAGGGATGTACCATTCGTTTATCAGGGATAACCCAAGGAATGTGCCATTCATTTATTAGGGTCTCTCTGGCACATGTAGCTAGGGATCTCTCAGCTGGTAACTCAAGGGAACTTGCTGCTAGGAAAACTATCAGTGAACCAACAACAAACACTTGTTTTTTTAGTGCAACTCACATAGGAGTTTACTCTTCAGGCTTGACAACCTATATCTTCATTTCTCCAGCTCCAATTCGCTCCAGTTACACTCTCCATGGTTGCACCAACTCCAAGCTCTCTTTATTTCTCTATCCTTTCTTCCCATGCACAAACTTGACTGACTAAAAAAATATTGTCCCAATCGATACAAATTTCCTCTATTGTGGTTTTTATTTCTTGAATCACACTCTTCCCCAAGTTGACTGTACTCAACCCCCATGTGCCCAATAACTCTGGGATGTGACCAATCACACCCACCCTCTTACATGTATTCAATGATTGGCTTGGAAACACTCAATCAAAAAGTGGAAGGTTTGTATACAATAAGCAAGTTTAGGAAAAATGGGTTGAATTAATATACATGGGTAATTCCCACTTTGACCACTCTTGTTCATTATCCTAGACACTTCCCTCTCTTGTGGATTACTTCAGCCCCCATCTCTTGTCCATTTCCACTTAGAAACTAGCATCACATTTTTATTATTAAAGCATTGAAATACAATTCACATATTACATTGCTTGGTCGTAGCCACATATTATATCCACATAAGCATTAATTAAACAGGGGATTATAATGGGGATGTTACATTCCCCCTTTTCTACAATTGTGTGTTGTCCTTGGTGCACTCTATTTCGATACACACACACACACACACACACACACACACACACACACACACATCACAACACTTAGAAATAAAAATTCTGCAATTTAAGAACTCCAATAACAGCTTCAACCATCAATCTCATGTTCCTCTCAACTCACCAACCCAAGGAATTGACCATTCATTTATCAAGGTTGACCCAATGTATGCACCATTCGTTTATCAGGGATAAACCAAGGAATGAGCCATTCCTTTATCAAGGTCCCCAACGTAGTCGGCTAGGACTCTGAGATGTGGTTCCAAAAATCTAGCTTTCCAAAATGGAGTCTTGCATTTTTCCTTCTTCAAAATTGTCAAAAATTTGCAAGTAATCTTCCCGCATGTTTTCTTCATGCTCCCATGTAGCATATTCAGGATCGTATCACGTCCATTGAACCTTTACCGGTCCTATGGATTTGTTCCTGAGCACCTTGAATTTTCGGTCCAGGATGCATACTGGCACCACCCAGAAATCCCCTTCGTGCTCCACCTGGATCACATTCCAATCAATTATGTGGTTAGGATTAGGTACATACTTATTTAATAATGATACATGAAATACATTATGTACTCTCATGGATGTAGTAAATGATAGCATGTATGCATCTGGCCCTATATTTTCTAATATTTCAAAAGGTCCACAATATCTTGTTTCCAACTCCGGGAAACTTCCTAATCTTAGCAAACTTCTCTTTTCCTTTACTTTTAAGAACATATGTTCTCCCACTTTAAAATATCTGAAAACTATATTCTTGTCTGCATAAATTTTCTTCCTATCCTGGGTATTCTTTAAATTCTGCTTTATTCTTGCAATCTTCTCTTCCATTTCCTTCAAAAAATCTGGCCCAACAACTACTCTGTCTGCTAGATTATCCCAACTCACCAAAGTGTTGCATTTTCTTCCATGCAATGCCTCAAATGGACTCATTTTCAATGTGGCCTGATACCCATTGTTGTAGGAAAATTAAACTAAATGAATATAATCTTCCCACTTTGATGGTTGATCCATCACATACATTCTAAGCATGTCCTCGATTACCATGTTAGTCCTCTATGTTTTCCCATCTGACTCTGGACAATACGTTGTGCTAAGATTTAAATTTGTCCCAAAGCCTTTGAACAAAAAATTCCAAAAATTTGAAGTAAACTTTGGATCTCTACCTGAAACTATTGTCTTAGGCACTCCATGTAACCTAGCAACTTCCTTCATATAAATTTTTGTGATATTTGTTGCCTTGTGTGTAGTCTTTACTAGAATAAAATGTATTTTTTTAGTCAATTTATCCACCACTGCCAAGATGGAATCATGTTGCTTCATTGTTCTGGGAAGATTAGTAATAAAATCAACTGTAACTACTTCCCACTTCCATTCCAAAATGGGCAATGTCTGTAGCAAACATGTTGGGTGTCTATGTTATGTGTTCACTTTTTGGCATTCTAGACATCTAGCTATGTAATTAGCCACTTCTTTCTTCATTCCCGAGCAAAAGTACCAGCTTCTTACTGCTCCAATTTTCTTATGATATCTTGGGTGCCCAACATATGACACATTGTGCATTTCCTTCAGAATTGCATTTTTCATCTCATCGAAATTCGACACATATACTTTCCCCTTGTACATGAGAATTCCATCTTCTTTCAACTCATAGAAATTGAATTTCTACTGAAAATTTCCTTGTTGTAATGTTTCTTTTATTTTCACATATTGCTGATTTGAATTTATTGTTGCAATGATTTGATCTTTCAAATATATCATGTACATGTTGATGGCTGCCACATGCACTTCATGAGCTCTCCTATTGAGTGCACCAACTACTTGATTTTCCTTTCCCTTTATATGCTTATTTTCGATATCATATTCACTCAAAAATTCCATCCATCTAGTTTGTCTAGCATTTATTGTTGGTTGTCCAAACAAATGTTTCATACCAAAGTGGTTTGTTCTTAGCTCAAATTTATTACCCACAAGGTAATTTCTCCACATTTTTAATGCATGTACAATCGTTGCTAGCTCCAAGTCATGTGTGGCATAATTCCTCTCATGCTCTTTTAATTTTCCAGACTCATAGCATACCACATGGTCCCTTTGACTGAGAACTCCATCGAGTCATTCCTTGCATGCATTGGTGCACACAAAATAATATTCATTTGGATCATCAATCTTCAATTTTGGTGCACTTGTCAATATTTCCTTCAACTGGTGAAAACTCTCTTCACACTTGGAAGTCCATTCAAATTTCACTCCCTTCTTTTGCAAAGAAGTGATTGGACTTGCAATTCTTGAGAACCCTTTAATGAATATTTGGTAATAACTGACAGGAACCATGAATGATCTAACCTCTATCACATTCTTTGGCATTGGACATCCTCTAATGACCTCTATCTTCTTAGGATAAACTTCTATCCATGTTGTTGAAATTATATGCCCCAAGTAGTGAATCTTCTTTTGGTAAAATATGCACTTACTTAGCATAGCATACACTTTATGCTCTCTTAAAAATTTCAACACCATTCTTAAATGTTTCTCATGTTCCTCTTCTGATTTAGAATAGACGAGGATATCATCTAAGAACACAATCACAAACTTGTCGAGGTACTCTGTGAACACTTCATTCATCAAGAACATAAAAGTTTTTGGGGCATTTGATAGACCAAATGGCACTACTGTGAATTCATAATGCCCATATCTTGTTCTAAATGTTGTCTTGCTGATGTATTCTTCCTTTATCCTTACTTGATGATAACCAGATCTCAAGTCAATCTTCGAAAATATTCTTGCACCTTTCAGTTGGTCAAACAAATCATTAATTCTTGGAAAATGATACTTATTCTTTATGGTAACCTTATTAAGTTATCTGAAATCAATACACAACCTTAAGGTTCCATCCTTCTTCTTCAAAAAAAGAACTGGGGCTCCCCAAGGTGACACACTTGGGAATATATACCCCGTCTTCAAAATTTCTTCAAGTTGCATCTGCAACTCTTTTAGTTCTGGTGTATCCATTATGTAAGGTGTCTCAGACATTGGGGCAACTCCTGACACCAAATCAATAGATAAAATTAATGTCTCTTTTTGGTGGTAGTCCCAGAATTTCTCTAAAAACATCTTCAAAATCCCTCAAAAATGGATGGTCTTCAATGCTTTCTTTTTTGTCTTTGGTTGCCTCCTCCATATGGGCTGTAAACATCTGACATCCTTTCCTAAATATCTTCTTCAACTGCATAGCTGAAATCTCTCTAATAGCTACAACTCTTGGAATGCCTTCAATATTGCCTTACTTTCTTTCCTCATCAAGACATGTGATTGTCTTGTTGTAACATTCTAGGACAACATGATGTTTTTCCAACCAATCCATGCCAATTAGACAATCATATGAACCCAATGGTATGATGTTTACATCCACCTTTGTATTGAGTCCATTCATGTCTATCGAACAATATTTAACCAACTCATTCATTTTCCTCTTAGACCTTGTGGCTAACTGGACAAACCAATATTTCTTAATCTTACTTCTTTACAAGTGAAATATTTCAACAATGTTAGCATTTATGTAACAATGGCTAGCTCCATAATCATATAAAATTGCTATGGGATCATTATTAATATTGCCTTCCACTTCAATCATGGGACATTGATAGTTTACTTACTTGTTATCCAAGGCTGCATAAATTCTTGGCATGGTCCCTCCCATGTCTTCCATTGTTTCATCCTCTTGAATATTGTGGACAATTCTCAATCTTTCTCCTCTATGAGGGCAATCCTTATATAGATGATTTTTCCCACATCCCCAACATTACATTGGCTGCTACCTTAGCCTTTTTCCAAATGAATCTACAGTCTTGTGTTCATTTTGGGTGACTTGACCTTGTTGATTTTCTTGGGAATTATTCCTGAAAAAGGGTGGCTTAAAACCCTCCTGCCTTTGATCCTTCTTATCCTTCATCTTATCATTCCAAGATTTTTGGAAAATTGGTCTTCCTTTACTCTGTTTAGACATATTCCTTGCTCTTGTTATGGTTTCCTCCAAGGTGTTAGGGTTATCATATTGAATCTTATCACTGTAGAAAGAGGGTAACCCACTTAGAAACCTTTGGATTTTAACTTTCTCATCCTTGATGAAGTTGACATACTTCAACAATTCAAAGAACCGCTTCTCATATTCCACCATTGTCATGGTTCCCAACTTGAGTTCAAAGAACTCTTTCATCTTTCTTTCATAGTAATGCTCAGACAAATACTTCTCTTGGAAATATCCCTTGAACTGCTTCCATGAGATTCTTTTCTCATCAAGGTTCTTGGTTTTCTTAAGCTGATCACACCACATTGTTTCCTTCCCTTCCAAGTGGTAGGTGGAAATTATAGCTTCTACCCGGGATGGGTAATCATGCAGCTGGAAATATTTCTTCATTTCCAATAGCCAAGCCTCTACCTCTTCTCCTTTCATGCTCTCACCATTGAAATTTGGTGGCTCAATATTCCCGAGTTCACCTTGCAAGATGTTTGCCTTAGGTCTTCTCCTTTTCCTCCGAACAAGAGACACACTTGGGCCGCTCCCTGAACTTGAACTTGCATGAGTTCTTTTGGTGGAATTAATTGGTGAATGATGCCATCTACTCATGCTTCTTGACTTCCTATCATTCCCATGATAATCTCTTTTTCTATGGGATCTTGATGTTGATACTTGTCTAGCACTAGGTGCTTGCTTGGTTCTAGAGTCCTTGTTAACTTGCTTCTGTAGCATATTTAGGCTTTGACATATATCTTCTTGAGCTTTCATGATCCTCTCATTATCGACCCTATATCTCTACACTTATTTTTCTAGGCTTCTCATAGTTACAGTGCCCTGCCTATCTCTTCTCCCATTAGACTCAGTTTCATCATTACTCATGCTGGTATGTAGACCTCCAATTTATTCCTTGTGGTTGTAAAACCCTTGAGTATCCTCCATGTCTCTAGTTCTCATGTAGGAACTAAAGTATGCTTTTCCGTAGTTCTAATTCTGCAAGAATGTGTGTAACATCCCTCTCTTGTGAGCACATGTTACCGACTTATTCTTTGAGGACACTTGCATGCAAGTGATCGGGTTATGGTACATGATTATGCATTTCTCTTGTGGATCTTTATGATGATGTTGATGATTATGATTTGATGTTATTGATATATGCGTATTGACATATGTTATTGACGAGTTTTCCCTGAGTGTGCATGACACTTGACAGATTGTGGATGTTGATGACATCAATGGACCTCCCTGGACTCCGGATTGAGTTAGGGAGTGGATTGTATTGGTTTGAGTATTTCATTTATGCATATGTGACATATGATCAATTATATTATGATGTTGTTTATGGATCATTGAAAATGTTTCGTTGATGGATGCAGGCTGATGATTGCTTTCTAATATGATTCACATAAGGAGTAAAGGGGCCATGCACATAGAAGATATATTGAGGGAGAGGTGTGGCAGTGTCCCTGTCACAACTTACTAGCACTCCCGTCGTAGATCAAATTGTAGGTTAACGATTACCTAGTTCGAGAGGTCCACGATGTCGTGAAGGCAGACTGAGACAGTCACTCACAAATATTTCTAAGGGATGCGCAATAAGGCGGGGTGTGAAATAAGGCGAGGTGTGAAATAAGGTAGACTCCTTATTCCTTAGATGCCCATAGTATCTCACACGATCCCCCAAGTGGAGTGTTGACTCCAAGGGTTGGACAACTACCAAAACCAGTCAAAGGCGAGTGGCACCCTTGGAGAACAGAGTGCGTCTTTAAGGGAACATCGTGTAATTAAAAATTTGAGTCAAAGCCGAGTGGAACCCTTGGAGCATGGAGTGCATCTTGAAGGGCACGTCATGTAAATAAAATTTGAGTCAATGAATCTAGGTGGTCTAGAAAACCCTGAGCGAATAATTAACCTTGTAAAATCTTGAACATTGTTGGATCAATCAATTGATTAATTAATTAAGGATTGAATTTATTAATCATAATTCCTATAAGAGTCCAAGCCTTTGCAAATAAAATTTAATTAAGCCTAAGTCTAAGTTAGTAAGAAGACTAAAAAATAAATTTATAAATTAAATAATGAGGGGATGAAGTAAACCAATTTAAGAAATCAAGGAAAATAAAATAAATATAAAGATTGATTTAATACACATATGTGAAAGTAATTACCAAATTGGAATTTAAGGTAAGAATGGAATAAAGCTAAAGGAATGGGTACTCATAGAAAGGAATCTAGAGTCTAGTTAACACTAGTCTAACTAGGAGAAGATTCATATTTTAACTCAACTCATATTTAGTAAGGCGTCAGTCATTAATTGGAAATAAGGGGAATAAAGAGACAACTAGGAGTGATTTTAGGAGTGCTTTTAGGATGGGTGGGGGAAATTGACTTTTATTAAAATAAATTGTGGATTTACTCGTGCAACTAAGGGAAAGGGTGACAAGTGTGTGGGGGAAATAATTCTTAATTAATTATTTAAAAAGTGAATTAAATGTGAAAATGACAAGGTCTCATTAAGGAAAATTCTATAAAACAAATGGCTGATATGAGCAATGGATCACACTGGTTATGGGTAAAGTTATGCTGCATAAATTTTGACTGGTTTTACTTGTGAGAGTTGGGATTTCCATCTTGAGAGACAGAGGTGGCTCTACCTTTCGAGACAAGCTGGGAGATAGAGAATTTCTGGTTGTGTGTGTGTGTGGCCCCTTTGCAGCTCGGGGGGATAAGGGGAAAGAAGAGTACCCCTAGCATTGGTGGGGAGGTACCACTGAAGTCTCAATAGTTAGCAAGAAGGAGGTTGGAAGGAGCGCCATTGCAGAAGACCATCTTCGACTTCAAAAATTTTCGTCGGTTGCAGTATTTCATTTGAGATTGTAATTGCATTAAGAATTTTTATTGTATAATAAGAGTTGTAGAAATCCCTCTTAATTTGTGTTGCAATTCAAATTTAATTTGGCATGTTACGTATTGGTCAAGATCTAGAAGAAAACTTGATAGTTGCAATCTTTTAATTTCTCAATGAAATTTTTCTGCTAGTTGATATAAGCAAAATAGAGTACAAAATTTTGGATAACTGCTGATATGAAATTGTTAATGCTTGGGTCCCTTTTAAATTGCATATGTATTGATGTGCTTAGGTAATAGGATCATTTTACAAAACTTAAAAATTACGATTTTTTACTTAATCAGGAGCAGCTTTAACAGTCATAAACAACCATCCAACCCATCACATTAACACAACAAATGAAAAAGGAGTTCACCCCTCCCTTGGGCTACAGCTCCAAGTCTATCTTCCCTTGGGTCTTTTTCATTTAGGATCAAAGTGTCAAAATCAGTACCTTTCACTGCTCAAAATGCAAAATAGATGGTTCCATTGGCTCCAGAACATCCAAAAAGACAAAGTTGGGCTCTTCCTGCACCTAGTTGGGCCAAAGACTGAGTAGGAATCACTTCCCATAAGTTTTCCCAATTTCATTGTTGTCTCGGCTCGAAAAAACGCACCTATGTGTGACTAACTTGGCTCACAGGCATTTCCCATGCCAAAAACCCAGCACTGCACGCGTTCCGCATTTTATGGCGATTTGTCGAACGATTAGGGGACTTAGCACCCTTCCTGACGGAGGTAGTGGTCGTGTGGCCCATGTGGCCATGTCCCGACCACAAGAGTATCACAAGGAAAATACATAGTGGATGTACTAAAGAGGTTTGGTATGATGGATTGCAAATCCATGTATACTCCGATGGTTACCAACTTGAGGAAGTTGCATAATTATAATACAAGTTCAGATTTGGTGGATCCCACCATGTATATGTAGTTGATTGGATCATTGATGTACATGATCCACATTAGGCCAGATATATGCTATGCAGTGATTGAAATGAGTCATTTCATGACTGAATCGAGACAGAGACACTTGGTGGTAGCAAAGCACATCTTGACATATCTCAGAGGGACCATTACTTATGCTCTGAGATATACATCCAGTGGTGGTTTATTTCTGATAATTGTTCTGAGCCATCCGACTTAGAGACTCCCATATTATATGAATAATAGACATGAGGAGTCTATGCGGTAGCTGAGACAAACCAAAGAACCATCCTATGAGCATCTTGCAAAGTTTGAGTAAACATAGTAATTCTCAGAAACAACAATGACAAAACTCCCTATGAGCCATGGAAAGGAACTGCAGACAACAACATCTACATCAAGGTAACTCAAGGTAGTATTTTATTAATTGAAATTTATGTTGATGATATTGTTTTTGGAAGTACTAATGACATGTTAAGCCAAAAATTTGCAAAGGATATGCAGAATGAATTTGAAATGTCATTACTTGGAGAACTATCCTTCTTTTTGGGTCTTCAGATATGTCAAAGAAACCAAGGAATTTTTATTTCTCAAACTAAGTATATCAGAGAAATGCTAAAGAGGTTCGAAATGGAATATTGAAAACTAGTTACCATTCCTATGCAAGTTTGGGTAATGGGCCCAAGTTTGTTTGATGGATAATGGTACGAGTTATGATATATTTGTAGAAAAGACTATTCTAGATGTATATTACATCTCATTCCATTTCCAGTGGTATGTGGAACGTCACATAACTCCTCACGGTTAGAGATTTATGGCCATGTGAATTTGGATAACCCTCATGAGTCATCTAGAAGCCCCAAAAAGTCAAAGTAGTCAAAGTGTTTGCAAAGAAGAAATTATTTAAATAATAAAGTGAAGTGATGAGTGTACTATAAATCAAAATGGATACAAAATAAATTATTTCAATAATAAAGTTAATGGATAAATTACTAAGTGGACAAGTGGTTAGAAGTGGGTTAACCCTAAAATAATGAAAGTGGGTTAAGATGGTTAAAAGGTAACCCCTTGAGGAAGCTACATGAAAGTATAAATAAGAGGAAAGGATCTCTCATTTTAATCACACTTGAGCATATTGAATATCTATAGGTGACTGAGATAACCAAAAGATATCTAAGCCAAATTTCATAGGAAAGGTGAAGTAAAGAACACCAAAATTCAAGGGAGGATAAATTCTTTTGATGATGCTTTCTAAGGTATGTTATTTACAGGTCATCTCACCATTTTCACAATAATGTTTTTTCTAGTATGATTCAGACTGTGAAATTGGGATGTCATTGAGGAAACATATCCAAGTAGTTGTGATAAAAATTTCATCTTGTGGGTCATTGTAGTTTTGGAGTTACACGCCGTGGAAAATAGGGTTTGTGGCTAGTCCCGAAACTACTCTAAAACAAGTGTTTCGGGTAAAAATGCCATAAATTATTCATAACAGATCCAAATTTAGTAAGAAAAAATGTATTGGTTATAGCAAAGTCTGTAGTATTCTGTGTACAATTTTCAAATCCATATAACAAATATTTCGTGCGGGGCATGCTTTACAAGTTTGCTCTCTAGAATAAGCCAAAATTCAACAAGGTATGCCATTTTTACTATAGCTCCTTTTCTGAGAGGTTACAAGTAGTGAAATATAGAGGAATTGCATAAAAGACAATGAAGAACATTGTGTACAATTTTCAGATCTTTATTCATTACAGGTACATAGTTATGATTATTCCAAGTTAGGGTTTTTGACTAATCCAAAATTAGTCATGTGAGACTAAAGTAAAGTTTGATGAAAATTCTAGTCTCTTGTTGTTAAAGTTAAGGAAGGTTTGCACATATGTGACCATATACACTAGGTCTATTACAAAGTTGCAAATCAGATTTGGATGATGAAATTGATGAGGGCTTTTGGTTGAGGTAGATGTTGGGTACATGGTTGAGACAAGTAGTTGATGATTTGGCACATATATGAGGTGTATAGTTGATGATGTTGGTACATCTTGACGAGTCATAGTTGATGAGTAGTTGATACATGATTGGCACATACTTGGTACATGGTTGGAGGCACTTTTTAGTAGTATTGTTGAAACATGGTTTATGGATGATGTAGAATACTTGTATTGGTATATTATTAAAATCACATATTGATCTTGGTGATGATTATGAGTTGTCATGTTATGCTTAGTTGATACACATCTTTGAGAGTTTTCTTAGTGATTGATATTGGTGAGTAGATATGATTTGGTTGATAAGATTGATGAGACAGGTTGTTGTGATAGTTTGTTTGGACATGTTGTTGTGACAGGTTATTCGTACATGTTTGGTGTATGGTTGATGCACTTGTTCATGGTACAGGTTGAGGTACAGGTTGGTGCATGGTTAATGCACTTGTTTATGGTACATGTTGATTACATGTTGTTTGGTACAGGTTGGTGCATGGTTGATGCACTTGTTTATGGTACAGGTTGATTACAGGTTGAGGTACAGGTTGATGCATGGTTTAGGTTATTTGTACATGTTGTTTGGTGTAGGTTGATTGGTACAGGTTTACAGCAGTATATCTCACAGTGATAGTGTGACAGTGGTTTCATCATTCTACTTATATGTCAGGGCGATTGGACGGGGCAAGGACATGTGGTTGTAGCCACCTTCCGGTTGTAGCCGGAGAACATAGGGGGTTGTAGCCTCTTTTTGGTTGTAGCTAGAGAATTGGGGAGTTGGAGCTTCCCTCAGGTTGTAGCCTGAGAAACTAGGGGGTTGGAGCCTCCTTCCCGTTGCAGCTGGAAAACAAAGGAATTGTTGCTTCCAATGAATGTAATTATTAAAGATATATAAGAAAAAGAATTATGTGGTTTTATCCCACTTTGGGTTTCCATGTAAAAACACCGATGTGTTGTGTATGTGTATGATTCCTCATTTGTTCATTGTTTATTTACTTTGAAACTATTGGATGATAATGCTACATTGATATAACACTTGCATATTGTGGTTAAAAATGATTGAATTTCTTTATTACTGATTCATGCCCCCTTCTCAGTAATCCAACATTCATGACTTCTTTCGTTCTCTTTGCTTCTTCAAGTTGGATCTTCAAGGAGATTATTTATTTTTCAAGTCTTCTCTATTCTTAACCAAATTCTTCATCAAGATGATTTAAGTCCTCAGATCTTTCCTTAAGATGATCTGTCCAAATATTATCTCTATTCTTTGTTTCCTTTCTTTCAGTGTCCAAACATTGTTTCTCTTATATTTCCTCCTTTCTTAGTGCTTCTATTTCGACTTCCAAACAATGCTTCTCTTCTATCTGACTTTTGTATGTTTCTTCAATATTTTTGGCTTCTTTTAGCTGATATTTTAGTTTCATGATGACCTATTGGGATTCTTCATAACTTTCTTGAGAATTCTTCTTGACTAATTGTTCCTCAAGCGATTTGTTCTTCTTCCTTTATTTTGTCAATTCATCTAAAGCAATGGTTGATTCTGCTTCAAGGTCTACTATGCCTTCTTCACAGTATTTTTCATTAGAATCTATCTGACATGATGAGAATATGTCTTCTTGTTATGTACCTACACTTTCTTTATCATTCTCTATCTTTGTGATGGGAGATTCATCAAAGTAGATATTATGTAACTTGTTCCATATTTATTTAGTTGATGAACATTTTCCAACTTTTTCTCCTACTGGATTAGGTAATCCTTCCTAGATATAATCCATTGATACTTTGTTGTTTCTTTTCAATGCCTTTTTAGCTACAGTCTTTGGCTTCTTTGTAGTAGTGTATCCTGTAACAACTGAGTACCAAATATGATACCCTTGTGCCTATAAAAATGTTTTCAATCTTTTTCTCCACATCTCATACTTTAGACCATTCTGAGCATCGAGCTGTGGTATTCCATTTCTATGAAAACTATTTCTCTCCATGATCTTCCTTCCACTGGTTAAATTGTTTTCTTGAAGGACCTACTCTGAAACCAATTATTGGAATACTAGGGGGGGTGAATCAGTATGAGCACTTATATCACTTTTAACCACAATATATATATGTCAACTTTATCAGTAGTATATCATCAGTATATCATGATCATATAAACATAAGCAACATCACATCAAGTACACAATACACCATAATTTACATGGAAACCTAAATGGGAGAAAACCATGGAATGCATTCTTATATATATTAAGAATTCATTCATAAGAAGCACCAACTTCCAAATTTTCCAGCACCAACTTGAAGGAGGCACCAACCCCCTGATTTACAGGCACCAACCTAAAGGAAGCAATAACTCCCTGAATTTGTTGGCTCCAACGAGAAGGAGGATACAACCCTCTAATTTTTAGGCTCCAACCCAAAGGAAGATTCAACTCTTTTTGTTCTCTGGCACCAACCAGAAGGAGGCTACAACCCCTTCCCTTTCCACATCCTGTTTCCCTAACATATAAGTGTAGACCAACTATAACTACCACAATCACTTCCACTTTCACCGCCACTGTCACTAACATTGTCACTTCTACTGCCATTTTCACTACCAACCTATAACTATATCCAACCTGTCACTTATCAACATGTCCAACCTGTCACTATCATTGATACTCAACCAGATCCTCTCACATGGATCATATACAAAGGACACCTCTCAACTATATCTCCAACATCTACAACACATGCCTCTACCAATCATGTACCAAAATCACCAACATACCATCACAAGATATGTCTCTCAACCATGTTCCAAACCATCAACTTGTACCATACCAAAAACCAACTGTGTACAACAACTTGTACCACAACAAGTGCATCAACCATGCACCAACAACTTGTAACAAAACAAGTCCATCAACCATGCACCAACACCTATACCAAACCATGCATCAACCATGCACCACAACCTATACCATATGCATCAACCATCAACCATGTATATCAACACCATACCAAGTACCAATCATGTATCATACCGTGTATCAACCATGCACATCAACACATGTACCACACCATGTACCAAGAATGTATCTCAACCATATACCATGTCACTCAATCATTCCATACACCATATATCATAGGATATACCAAGCAAGTGTTATCAATGGTGTGCCTCAACAAAGTACCAAGATCACCAAGAGATGTATCTCATACATGTGTTGTCATATACCAAGTGTGTTTCTCAACAATTATCAATATCAATGGCAACCATACACCATGTACCAATGCTTCAAGAGTATACCAAGAATAAGCCTCAAGCATATAGCATCATCAACATGTAACCAAGACAGATACCAAGAAACCAATATAACCAAGATGTACTACTAATCAATGTACTATGCATCAACAAGACATGCCTCTCAAGCATGTACCATACCATCACCAAGAATAAGATATAATCACATAAACATACTTGTAACCTATAGCTAGCATGTTGTACTGTAATATTGAATTATAACATAGTCATAGCCTTTAGCAGCATGGTACCAATGTTTGTACCAGATTTTTCTTAGCCTCACAGGACTAAGACTCCCTGTCATGTGGGGCCTCACATGACGTCCCTTAGGAAACCGGAGGGAGTGCCTTGTGTGACACCCTTCAGCTGACTCGTGAGGGCCTTCCTAATTAGGGTTACAATTAAGCCCTAACACTCTACAACTATGAAACTTTTTCTCTTTCCTCACACTTTCTCTGTTGCCTTAGACTTGCCGTCAGATTCACCAATAGACCAGAATATTATACCTTAACATTGTCACAAGATAGATATTCAATGTATGTGTGTGTACTTATGAGAGACTCCTTGAGGTGTATTTATACTTTTTCTAGGTAACATATTTCCTTATTCTTATGGATTCTTGACTTTCTTGTTAAAACCACTTTACCCATTCATTAATTAACTTGTAACTACTCAGGGGCTTCTTGACCATTCTTCTAGGATTCCAACTTCACAAGGCCATATCTCACTAACCGTGAGGAACCACGTGGCATACCACCTATCACCAGAAATGGCATAACAAGGACTATTCATTTATGAGTGTCTTACCTACATTTACACTTCCCTTCACTTCCATATTTCTCAACCAAATTAGGGTCCCATAACCACACCTTTGAGGCTTCATGTAAACTTCATCAAATCTACCCATCACATCACCAATCCAAAGCATATCTCTAGGGGTTCTGGACTTTTCCAAGGGTTGACATCAATGACAACCAACTGTCCAAACCAATTTTCCAACAACCCTAGCATTTTTTTTATAATATTGATTTATGACCTAACCCTAATCTCCAAAGTGATTGACGATTGATATCACTTCTCACCTCACTTGAGATCAAGATTCAGTGGCTATATTTTAATTCACTAATGATAATCAAAGAATTTCCTTAAATAAAACTCAACTTACTAATTAAAAGTACTTTAATTTAATAATTATTTTAATTAAAGTATAGTCTCATAAAAGGCTCTCGACAACTTCCACGTGCTAGAAACAAGCCAATGTGGAAGTACCTATACAATGCTACATGCATCAACACTCCCTCTTAGCATGGAAGGTACTTCTACCACCTACATGTGGCTCTATCTTCACTACCAGATCTACTACCATGACTTCTTTTCAATCCACCTTATTGACTACTCCCTCTTAAACAAAATCTATCTCTACCATCTCAATCAGACCCGTCTTCGAATACTTCCCTTTGATCACACTCCTGGAAGCCTCCTTCTCCTGAGCATCCTGCATGGCCATCTCGTACCATGACTTTTTATGGATAGAATTGGAAGGTTTCTCCTTCCCACTTGAACTTGAAGGATGTCTCCCTTTGATTTTTTCAACCTTCAGAGCTTCCTTCTCCTTGTTCTCTGTCGCTCTACTACTTGCCACTACTTACATAGCCTATCCCTTTGTCCTATACAAATTTCTCTCTCAAGATTTGTGTAATATTCTAGATATAAAAATTATGTAGAACATAAATAAATAGCTATAAATGGAAGATGAACAACAATATAACCAAAACAACACCACGATAATACCAAAATGATAACAAAATAACACCATAAATATCACTTTGATTACCAAGAGAAATGTTCGCTTGCCTCTTCAAGGGGGAAACCTCCAACAGAGCAGAGCTATATTACAATAATATACAAGACAAAATTTCTCATACCCTCGACTCTTATTTATACTAAATATGTCTATCAAAAGAACCATCTAGAGGAAGATCCTTCTAGAAGTGGAAGCTTCTATTAGGTCTTCTTACATTGGAATTATTCTTCCTTATTGCTAGGCCTTATTAATATTGACCTTTATTACATGGAAATATATTATTATACCTATGTGAGGGGTTAGGTGCCTAACATGTCCTCCCCCTTAAAAGAAGCCTTGTCCTCAAGGCTTGAGATGGGGTAATTGTTGCATAATGGTAGTTGGTTTCCAAGTGGCATCTGCTAGAGTTGTATCTTTCCACTGGACTAACACTTCATTGATGATTCACTGACACAGTCGAAGCTCATGCTGGTCCAAAACTTCTTTTGGTTGTAGCCAAATGGAGCCTTCTTCGTCCAACTCAGGAAGGTTGGTTTGAGTTTGGCACTTAGTTACAATCACCTTCTTTAAGCAGGAAACATGAAAAATAGGATGGAGCTTAGAATGACTGGGCAAAGCTAACTGATAGGCCACCTATCCCACATTCTTGAGAATGGTATAAGGACCATAAAATTTGGGCACTAGTTTCTGGCAATGGTCAACCTTGAGGGAAGTTTGCTTGTAAGGTTGCAGCCGAAGAAACACCTAATCCCCTTCTGCAAATTGACGTCCAAACTGACCTTGATCTGCTTGTTGCTTCATGTGATTTTGGGCCATGACCAAATTCTCTTTGAGGGTACGGAGAATAACCTCTCGAACTATAAGCGTTTGGTCAACCAACTGGACCTTCAAGACACCTGGAAAATATGAGAGGACTGAAGGTGGATTTTTTCCATATACCACTTCAAAAGGAGTCATGCACGTAATTGTATGGTATGAAGTGTTGTACCACCATTCATCTAGGGGTAACCATTGATACCAATGATTCTTCCTTTCCAATGCAAAACACCTCAAATATGTTTCCAAACATTTGTTGACAAATTCCTTTTGACCATCAGTCTAGGGATGATAAGTTGTGTTGAGATGCAATTGGGTGCCTTGTAGCTTGAACAGTTATTCCCAAAAATTTCTAGTGAAAGTTGAGTCGCGATCAGAAACAATAGAATGTGGCATGCCATGAAGCTTGAAGACCTGATCCATGAAAAGTTGAGCAACAGTAGATGTTGTAAATGGGTGTTGAAGAGCAGAGAAATGAGCATACTTGGAAAGACGATCAACTACCAACATGATGACGGATTTATTTCCTGATTTAGGTAAGCCTACAATAAAATCCATCGAGATATCCCGCCAAATAGCAGGTGGAATCAGAAGTGATTGTAGTGTGCCAGAAGATTTGATAGTTTCACCCTTGTTGCGTTGACACACATCACATTCAGCCAAAAAATTATGAACGTCTTGTTTCTTACCATCCTAGAAGAAAGAACATTTGACCCGGTCATAGGTTTTTGTAAACCGAGAGTGCCCAGCTGTGGGTGTAGCATGAAGCTCAAAAAGTATCACGGATTTAAGTTTTAATTGTTTACTTAAATACAAACAACCTTTGTATCGAAGCTCATCATTGAGCCAAGAGTACCTTGGGGAAATTGGATAATTGGACTGCAATTGTTGTACCAAATGTGAACTTTTGGGATCGTGTAGCCATTCCTGGTGAACAACTTGGAGCCAATCTAGTACAATGAAAGAGAGAGAAAAAAGACACCCTTCATCTTCATATTTTCTAGAAAGTGCATCAACAACCACATTATCTTTTCCTTTTTTGTAAATGATCTCATAATCATATCCAAAGAGCTTAGTGACCCATTTTTGTTGCTCGGGGGAGGAAAGGTGTTCCAGAAAATACTTGAGGCTTTGATGATCTATCTTAATTTGGAAGCGTTTCCCTAATAGATAAGGTCGCCAAAGATCCACGACATGCAGAATAGCCAACATTTCCTTTTCATATATTGATTTTCCCAAATTTCTCTTGGACAATTGTTTGCTGGTAAAGGCCAAAGACCGACCCTTTTGCATAAATAAAACTCCAATTCCTTTCCCGGAAGCATCACATTCCAGGACAAAGGTATTTGTGAAATTAGGAAGGGCTAGGACTAGAGTGGTGCACATGGCCATCTTCAAGGTTTGAAAATCCCGAGCAGCTGCTGGAGTCCAAGTGAAAGAATTCTTTTTAAGGAGCGAAGTGAGAGGTGCCACAATATTTCCATAATTCTTAACAAAGTTGTGATAATAACCTGTTAAACCTGGAAATCTCCGCAAGATTTTGAGATTCTTTGGGTAAGGCGAGTCTTGCATATCTTCAATATTTTTAGGATCCACCCTAACGTCGTCCTTGCCAACAAGATGACCCAAGTAATCTACTTCTGAGGTGCCAAAAGCACATTTAGATTGTTTGAAGAAAAGTTGGTGCTGAGAGAGTAGATGGAGAACTTGATCCACATGAGCAATATGGTTTGTCCAGGTTTTGTTATAGATGAGGATATCATCAAAGAAAACTAACACAAAATGATGGAGAAAAGGACGGAAGACATGATTCATGATGCTTTGAAAAGTGGAGGGAGAATTACACAAGCCAAAGGGCATGACCAAAAACTCATAGTGGCCCTCATGAGTTATAAAGGTATTCTTAGGAATGTTTTCCTCTTTCATATGGATCTGGTGGTAGCCCGAACAAAGATCAAGTTTAGTAAAGAACTGGGCGCCATTCAATTCATCCAAGAGGTCATCAATGAAAGCAATGGGAAATTTGTCTTTAATGGTAAGTTTGTTGAGGGTACGGAAGCCAGGACACATGCGCCAAGAACCTTATTTCTTAAGGACCATGACCATAGGAAAAGAGTAGGGGCTCGTACTACAGTGGATAACACCTACGTTGAGCAATTCTTGAACCATTTTCTCAATTTCATTTTTTTGGGAAAAGGGGTGACAGCAGGGATAGATATTGGGAGGAAGGCTTCCTAAGACCGAGGGAATAGAATGATCATGAAAACCATTGGAATGAGGGAATCCCTAGGGAGTGGAAAAAACCACTTTATGTTTGGAGAGGATGTACTGGAGGTCTTGCGGCACAGAGGGTTTCTCAGTGGCTTGTATGGCATGGAGTTGGGAAATAATGCCAGAATGACCTTTTTTGAGCAACTTTTCCATGTGATGGGAACTAATGATCTCTAGGGAACTAGAGGTGATGCCTTGGAGCTTATATTGTTGGCCCTCCTGGTTGAATTGCATGGTTAATTCCTTAAAATCCATGAGAATGGGACCCAAAGTCCTTATCCATTATGCACCCAACACAATGTCACAAATGCCCATGTCGATAACAAACATATGAGATTTTAGATGATATTCACCAATTTAGAGATGCACATTTTCACAACGCCCTCCACATTTCATGGACCCACCATTGGCAATCATGATTTGGAAATTATTGACTGCACGGATATAGAAATTAGTTTCTTGGGAAATGCGGTGATGAATAAAATTATGGGTGCTTCCACTATCAACAAGAATGATGACCTTCTTATTCTTGATGTAACCAATTAGCTTGAGGGTTTGGGGAGCAGAGAAGCCAGTGAGATAACTTGGGGAAATGACAGGTTCTACTTCAGGAGGGTCTAAGGGAGGGGTTATGTCAGTGGGTTCAGGTGACACAGACACAAGGGGAGCCTCAACATCCTCTTCTAAAACATCCTCCAAGATGGCCATAAAAAGATTTTGTTCCTTACACTTGTGTCCCAGAAAATATTTGTCATCACAATTATAACAAAGGCCTTTGAGTTGGCGTTCAACCATTTTGGCCCGGGTCAATTTCTGGATCTTTAGTGGAGTAGAAGGAGGAGTGGGAGTTACTGGTTTAGTGCGAGGAGTAAAGGAGGGTTTGTGTTTTTGAGAAGAGACAAAATGTTGTGCTTCCTTAGATCTTTTAGTAGTGTCCACCCAACTCTGAGGCCGAACCATGAGGACATGAGCACAAATCTCATCCTTGAGGCCACTGATAAAACATTCTCAGAAAAAAGCATCAGACATTCCCTCTGTACAAAAATCCAGTCACTCAAAAGAAGCTATAAAGTCTTAGACTGGGCCAGATTATTTCAACTTTTTCAAAAGACCTAAATGGTTAGTGTCAGTGTCAAAGCATTCATAAATATCTTCCACAAAGTGTGTGCAAGTCACATACCCTTGGCGGGAACTTTTTCTCCATTGCAACCATTGCAACCATTGCCAACGTTCTTGATCTAGATGGATAACACCATACTGAAGTTTGACCAACTCATCCATAATGCCATACAAAGAGAAATAATGCTCCATTTGAGTTACCAAACCAGTGGGATCCGATCCATCAAATTTGGTCACATCCACACACAGAAGGCGTAGGTCACACTAAAAGTGATGGGGCTAAAAATTCTAGGAATGAGAGGAAGTTTCGCCTTTGGTATGCAAAGGTGGGTCAGATAAGGGAATATCTACGGGGATATGCAACTTGGAGCAGATCATTGTAGCGATAGATTCAAGTTGGGTAGTAATGTCTTGTTTGAGCTCTTGTTTGACTTCCTCAATTAATACAGCAATGGAGGAATTCATTTTTTGATTGATGGAGAGAATAGTGGCACTGAGTTGTCACACTTCTTGTTGGGTTTCTGTGAAATTAGAGTGCAAGGTATTGAAGTGAGCTTCCAAGTCTTGGCTACGGGTATGGGCCATGGTGACGAGGGAACACGAAAAGGGGTAGGTGGGACCACACAGAAAATGGGTTATGGTTGAAGTGTATCACAACGGTTAGGGCAACGAGTTGAATCCAATGGGGTAAATCCCAAATAAGGTTGTTGGAAGGGGGTTGGGTCCACAAAATTTTTTGTTGAAAAATGATATGTATGACTGCAATAAGGACAAAGAGAGAAATCCAATAGAATAGGTATACTCAGATCTAAAGAATATTGTAGTGATGAAATGTCCAAATGCTTAACAGGAAGAAATGTGTAGTAATTTCGAAAATCAAATGCAGGAGACACAGCTGTGCCACAATACATCTTGTCTGTTTTGTTTTCGTTTCCATCCCAAGGGTTAGGCATTCAAGGGCTCTACAGACAATGGTTTTCCCTATGTTATAGCTCTCTAATATACGTGTGGGGTCCAACAGTAGTAATCGACCCAATATCTCAGGGCACCAACTAAGGAGGCTAGATCGTACCCTTAGTCGTACTACTCGACTACCCAGGTACTAGAGAGTATTATCCTGAGTGTTGTTCTCAGTGGCACTATAGCAGTCAGGTGGCCAATTAGTTTATCTACGGAGGGCTTTAGGAGATCTAGGTTGATCCTTATACAGGTGTTGTTTGATGCGCTACCACTCGAAGGGGTACCAACAAGGGTTACAAGGGTGGCCAACAGATGTTCACTTAAGTACCACTTATATTTCTTGTGTGTATGAATCCTTGACTGCGAGTTTATGTGCATAATGACAGATCTTTGTAGCTTAAAGACGTTGGAATAAGTCTCTACCCTGAAAAATTTAACCCACAATTTTCTGCCGAGGAAGGTGCTCTGATACCACTTGTAATATTCTAGATATAAAAAGTATGCAGAACATAAATAAATAGCTAGAAACGGCAGATGAACAACAATATAACCAGAACAACACCATGATAATACCAAAATGATAACAAAATAATACCAGAAATAACACTTTGATTACCAAGAGAAATGTTCACTTGCCTCTTCGAGGGGGAAACCTCTAGCAGTGCAGAGCTCTATCACAATAATATCTAAGACAAAATTTCCCATACCCTCGACTCTTATTTATACTAAATATGTCTATCAAAAGAACCATCTAGAGGAAAATCCTTATAGAAGTGGAAGATTCTATTAGGTCTTCTTAAATTGGACTTATTCTTCTTTATTGCTAGGCCTTATTAATATTTACCTTTATTACATGGAAATATATTATTCTACCTACGTGAGGGGTTAGGTCCCTAACACTTTGATAACAACTATTATTTTTGAACTATATCCTCTGGGCTTGATCAACGCATGTGTATCTTGGAACGCTATGTCAAATCCCTTATTCTCAATCATTGAGACTAAGAGCACACTCCTCCTGAATTCTAGCACCCATAACACATCCATCACTCTCAACACACCTCATGAATCCATCTAAAATGGCATTGTTATAGATCCCTTTACTATATGCTTGGTTCACATACCAAGTTCCACATGCACATTTGAGTCTGACTTTATCAAGATATCGAGAAACTCCCATGTTCCTTTCATATGACATGTGGCTCCATTATCTATTAACCATGCACAATCTAATATGATGCCTAAGGAAGTATGGGAAACAAGTCAGAACTCTATCTATTCAAACTTCTTGGAAAACTCATCCATTTGAGTCTTTTCCAATACAACTGCCTTTGGTTGCATTTTGTTCCCACCCTTCTTCTTATTTAGACATTGACCTGCATAATTCCCAAACTTGTGACATGAAAAACACTTGAATTTTCTCATGTACTTCTTATTGTTGTCTTGAGGGGTATACTCTCCACTGGAAATATTATTGAACTTTCCCTTCTTTTCCTAGATGACAAGATCAAGGTTTTCATCATCATTCTTGTGATGGCCTCCATTCAGTTCTTCATCTCAAAGTTCCTCCTAAATGAAGTCATCCCAAAACCTTGACAAACCATAGAGGTTCTCATGTGCTATGATCCCTGTTATGAATGGTGTCCACTGCTTCATATAATCTTTTTAGTGTCATCCTAACCAATTATGAATCAATCATTGTTTCCCCAACTATAGCCAATTCATCGTGAAACTGTTGGATCTGGGTGAGATAAGTTGTCACTGTGTATGATCCTATCATATTGGTGTATCTGCGCTTCTCTCTTAGAATCATTTTGTGATTCTCATATTTACTCTAAAATAAACTCTTCATAGCCTCCCACATCTCCCTAGCAGTTGGATTTCCTGATAAATGAGGGGTCAAATTATCCTTCACTCTGTTTAGAATTATGCACTTGACTTTCGAATCCTTATGACTATGGATGACTAGTTCTACCACATATGTTGGAGGATTTATCTGAGTATTAGCAAATTCCCATATCCCATTCTCCATCAACACCAGTATGATCCTCTCCTTGCAAGGACTATAGTTGGAAAACCCATCCAACATATCCTCAAATCACAATCTAGTTTCTATAGCCAAGAGGATATTGTCCTATACAAACTCTTCCCATGCTAACAACATGAATTTTACGTTGATACCCACCTTGTACAGTGCGACATGTAACCGAATACCGACATTTTTCTTGATAAAACTACAGTATGGTTGTTTCCTTGAAAATTTTCCTTTGATTTCTACCCGTTGGTTATCGATCTGATAATATCTCCTGTAGATTGGATATATCTACTACAAAAAATAGTGGATATGTTCTTGGTCCTTCAAACACTCGCCATGACAGTCCTGATCCAATAGATCTTTCATTTGTGCAACCTGAGATTGGATCTCTCTCAGAGAAACTGCTCTAATACCATGTTGAATATTTCAACATGTTCTAATACCATATTGATTTTTCAACCTAGTACCCAACAATTAATTCCAAATAAATCACTTATTGAATAAAAGAAAAACCGATTTATCAACTAAACATTACAATGGAAGAATAAATAAGGAAACCAAAATATCATGCACAATACACAAAGATATTATGCCCCATCAACTAATATTATCATTCAAATAACTTCAAAACTTACAAGGGATCCATTACTAGGAAAATGACCCAAATATAAAATATACAAAGAACATCTGCACTTGACTACCTAATATGTTGCCAAACCTGTTGCACGATATTGTATGACAACAATGCGACCATTTCCTTGATACATGTGTTGTCTTGCACTATCTGCACGACTGTAATGTCAAAACCTACACTATCTACACGACCCATACCATAAAACCTGGATTGCCCACGGTAACCCATCCTTCTACTGTATGAATTCTCTCTCTCTTCCTTTTCCTAGATATCTAGATGGAATTCCTTCTCCACCTATCCATTATCAGCTTGAATCACAGTCCTTTGTGATCCAACTCTATTTGCATCAACACTTGGATGAAATACTCTTCACCCTCTCTCTATGATATCTCACTCACTAATACAATGTGTAAGAAAAATTCCTTTTTTTCTTATACATTCTCGAATGACTCCACACTAGCAAAAGTCCTTCTTTGTTATCTATGTGTAAAAGTGTCTTCTCCTTCACCCTATCCATTTTTTTATAATATTGAGTTATGACCTAACCCCAATCTCCAAAGTGATTGATGGTTGAGATTACTTCTCACCTCACTTGAGATCAATGGCTATTATTTAATTCACTAATGTTGATTAAAGCATTTCCTTAAATAAAAATCAACTTACTAATTAAAATCACTTTACTTTAATGATTCCTTTAATTAAAGTAAAGTCTCAGAGAAGACTCTCGATGAATTCCACATGCTAGACACAATCCAAAGTGGAATTACATGTCTAATGCTACATGCATCAACACTCCATCTTAGCGAGGAAGGTACTTCTACCACATAGATATGGATCGATATTCACTACCAGATATGATACCATGGTTTCTTTTCCAATCCACCTGATTGATTGCTCCCTCTAAAAAAAAATCTATCCCTACCATCTCGCTTCAACTCGTCTTCAAAGACTTCCCTTTGATCATGCTCCTAGAATCCTCCTACTCCCTATAAGTTTCTCAACCTTCAGAGCTACCTGCTCCTTTTTCTTTGTCACTATGTTACTTGTCATTTCTTGCATAGGATGTACCTTTATCCTATACAAGTTTCTCTCTCTAACTCTGAGAAAATTTTCTTTTTCTAAGCTAGATCTTATGGGATTGATTAGTGCCTGTCCATCAAGGAACACTACGTCAAATCCCATCTTCTCAATTATTGATACTGATACCACACTCCTCCTAATTTTTAGCACATATAACTTGTCCATCAATCTCAACACTCCTTCTGACCCCATCCACAATAGCACTGTTCTAGATCCCTTCACTGCATGTTGGTGCCCATACCAAGTTCCACGTGCACATTTGAGTCTGACTATGTGAATATATTGAATAAATCCCATGCTCCTGTCATATGACATGTGGCCCCACTATCTATTAGCCATGCACCAGTTGATATGGTTCCCAAAGAAGTTTGGGAAACAAGTAATAACTTTGTTTGTTTAAACTTCTTGGAAAACTCATCCATTTGAGTCTTTTCCAATGCAACTACCTTCGGTTTCATTTTGTTCCCACCCTTCTTCTTGTTTTAATATTGAACTACATAATTCTCAAACTTGTGACATGCAAAGCACTTGACTTTTCTCATTTCCTTCTTCTTGTTGTCTTGAGAGGTAGACTCTCCACTAGCAATCTTCTTGAACTTTCCCTTCTTTTCCTAGCTAGAAAGAGAAAGATTCTCATCATGATTCTTTTGATGGCCTCCATTCATTTATTCATCTCAATTTTTTTCCTGAACGAATTCATTCCACAACCTTGACCAATTAGGGAGGTTCTCACATGCTACAATCCCTTTGATGAATGGTGTCCACTACTTCGTGAATCATTTTAATGTCATCCTCACTTATTCTGAATCAGTCACTATTTTCCCAATTGTAACCAATTCATCTTGAACCTGTCATATTCGGGTGACATAAGTTGTCACCATGTCCGATCATGTCATCTTGGTGTCTCTAAGATTCTCTCTCAGCACCATTTTGTGATTCTCATTTTTACTCTAAAATAAACTCTTCAGATCCTCCCACATGTCCCTCGCAGTTTCATTTCCCGATAAATGAGGGATCAAATGATCCTTCACTTTGTCTAGAATTATGAACATGGATTTCACATCCTTTTGATCATGGATGACTAGTTCTACTACATCTGTTGGAGTGATATGAGTATTAGCAATTTTTCAGATCTCGTTCTCCATCAACACCAACATGATCCTCTCCTTTAAAGGACTGTAGTTGAAAACCCCATCCAACCTATCCTCAAATCGCAATCCACTTTCTATATCCAAGATTTTATATGATAACCTTCTACTGAAACTGCCTCTATGCTTTCATGTATGCCCTCTTCTCGTGCTATCTACACTAACAATGTGACTGTTACATTGATACCCGCATTATTTCACACGACTTGTAGCCGAATACCCACATTGTTCTCGATCCGACTACAATACAATTGTTTCCTTGAAATATTTCCTTCAATTTATGCTTGTTGGTTATTGATCTGATAAGATCTCCAACAAATATAATAGATCTTCTACAAAAAATAGTGGATCTGTGCTTGGTCCTTCAAACACTGACAACGACACTCTTGATCCAATAGATCTGTCATTTGTGCAACCTAATATTGGATCCCTCTCAAAGCAACTACTCTGATACCATGTTGAATATTTCAACATGCTCTCATACCATGTTGATTTTTCCCTCAACCGAACACCTGATGGTTAATTCCAAATAAATCACTTATTGAATAAAAGCACAACTGAGTTATCAACTATACATTATAGTGGAAGCATAAATAAGGAAACCAAAATCTCATGCACAATACACAAAGATATTCTTCCCATTAAATAAGATTATCATTCAAACAACTTCAAAGCTTAGAAGGGCTCCCTTCTTGGTAAAATGGCCCAAATAGAAAAGAGACAAAGTACATCTACACTTAACTGCCTGATTTTCTACCAAATCTACTACACAATCTCATACAACAACAACACAACTATTTCCTTGATACCCACATTGTCTTGCACTATCTACATGACTTTAATGCCAAAACCCATGCTATTTACACGACCCATACCGGAAAACCTACATTGTCCATGGAGACCCATCCTTTTTTTGTATGGCTTCTCTCTCTCTTCCTTTTCCTAGATCTCTATATGGAATTCCTTCTCCACCTATCCAAGATCTCCTTGAATCACACTCCTTTGTGATCCAACTCTCTCTGCATCAACGCTTGGATTAAATACTCTTCACCCTCTCTCTATGAGATCTCACTCACTCATACAATGTGTAAGAAAAAGTCCTTCTTTGCTTCTACACTCTCAAATGACTCCACACTAGAAAAATTCATTTTTTATCTGTATGTAAAAGTATCTTCTCCTTCACCCTAGCCTTGCTTTTATAAGATTGAGTTATGACGTAACCCTAATATCCAAAGTGATTGACGGTTGATATTACTTCTCACCTCACTTGAGATCAATGGATATTATTGAATTCACTAATTCTAATTAAAACATTTCCTTAAATAAAACTCAAATTACTAATTAAAAACACTTTAATTTATAATTCCTTTAATTAAAGTAAAGTCTCACAGAAGGCTCTCGAGGACTTCCACATGCTAGACATAAGACAATGTGGAAGTACTTGTCCAATGCTATATGCATCAACATTGTAATCATTTTCATCACTATCATCATCGTCATCATCACCATCATCATCATCATCATCATTGTCATGATTTCCATCATTGTCATCATTGTCATCACCATCATCATCTTCATCATCAACATCACCATTGTCATCATCATCATCGTCATCATCATCATTGTTATTGTCATCATTGCCATCGTCATCATCGCCATCGTCATCTTCATCATTGTCATCATCATCATCATCATTGTCATCGTCATCATCATCATTGTCATCATCTTCATCGTCATCATCGTTATCGTCATCATCATTTTCATCATCATCATTGTCACCATTGTCATCATCATCATCATTATCATCATCGTCTTCATTGTCATCATCATGGTCATCATCATTGTCGTCGTCGTTGTCATCGTCATCATCATC
>ML785204.1:737606-762606 GCA_009831015.1 Picea engelmannii | reverse complement strand
CATTGTCATCATCATCATCATCATCGTCATCATCATCGTCATTATCATCACCATATCATCATTGTCCTCGCCGTCATCGTCCTCCTCCTCCTCATAGTCATCATCGTCCTCCTCATCATCATTGTCATTTCCATTGTCATCATCATCATCATCTTCTTCTTCTTCATCATCGTCATCATCGTCATCGTTGTCATTGACATCACCATAATCACCATTGTTGGCATTGTCATCCTCCTCCTCATCATCATCATTATCATCATCGTCATCGTCATCATCATTTTCATCATCATCATCATCGCCCTCCTCCTCCTCATCATCATAGTCCTCCTCATCATCATCGTCATTGTCATTGTCATCACCGTCATGATCATCATGATTGTTGTCGTCATCATTGTCATCACCATAATCAACATTGTTATTGTTGTTGTCCTCCTCATCATCATAATCATCATTGTCATCATCATCATCATCATCGTCATAATGATTATCATCATTATTGTCATTATCATCATCACTGTCATTGTCATTATCATCGTCATTTCCATTGTCATCATCATCGTCATCGTCATTGTCATCACCATAATCACCATAATCAATATTGTCATCGTCGTCGTCATCATCATCATCATAATCATTGTCGTCATCGTCGTCATCATCATTGTCATCATCATAATCATTGTATCCATCATCGTCATCGTCGTCATCATCATTGTCATCGTCATCACCATCATCATCATTATTGTAGTCATCATTGTCATCATCGTCATCATCATCGTTGTTGTCATCATTGTCATCACCATAATCACCATTGTCATCATCATCATCCCCCTCCTCCTCCTCATCATCATCGTCATGGTCATCATCATCGTCCTCCTCCTCCTCATCATCACCATTGCCATTGTCATCATCGTCATCACTAGTCATCGTCATGATCATCATCATCGTCATCATTGTCCTCATTTTCATTACTGTGATCACCATATTCACCATTTTTTTTGTCGTCCTTCTCCTCCTCATCGTCATCATCCTCCTCATTATCGTCTTCATTTCCATTTTCATCACCATCATCATGCTCATCGTCACCCTCATCATCGTCATTGTCATCACCATAATCAACATTGTCGTTGTCATTCTCCTCTTCATTATCATCATCGTCGTCATCATCGTCGTCATCATTTCCATTGTCATAATTGTAATCATCGTCGTCATCATCATCATCATCATCATCGTCGTCATCATTTCCATTGTCATCACTATAATCATCGTCGTCGTCGCCATCATCATCATCATCATTATCATCATCTTCGTTGTCATCGTCGTCGTCATTGTCATCACCATAATTGAAATTGGCGTCAGTGTTGTCAACGTCGACGTCATCATAATCATCATTTTTTTCATCAATGACATCATCATCGTCGACGTCATTTTCATTGTCATCATCATCATCCTTGTCGTCATCATCATCATCATCATCATCGTCATCATCATCATCATCATCGTCGTCGTCGTCATCGTCATCATCATCATCATCATCATCGCCGTCGTCGTCATCGTCATTGTCATCGTCATTTTCGTTGTCATTGTCATCACCATAATCACCATTGTCATCATCCTCCTCCTCATCGTTATCATCATCATCATTGTCATCATTATTTTCATCATCATCATCATCATCATCGTCATCGTCATCGTCTTCATCATCGTTGTCGTCATCGTCCTCCTCATCATTGTCATCATCGTTATCGTCATCATTGTCATCACCATAATCACCATTGTCCTCCTCCTCCTCCCATCATTTTCATTATCATCATTGGTTTCATCCTCCTCCTCATCATCATCGTCCTCCTCCTCATCATCATTGTCATCGTCCTCATCCTCATCATCGTCATCGTCCTCCTCGTGATCGTTTTCATTTCCATTGTCATCACCATCATCATCATCCTCGTCCTGTTCATTGCCATCACCATAATCAACATTGTTTTCCTCCTCCTCCTCATCATCATCTTCATCGCCATCATCACCATTGTTGTCATCGTCGTCATCATCATTGTCGTCTTTTTCATTTTCATCATCATCACATTTCCATTGTCTGTTAAGCCCTATATAAATCCACCTGTTAGGTATAAAAACCCTTATTAATCCCCTTATTGAATTATTACATTTCTTGTCTAGGCTATGAACCCCTTCATCACACGCTTTCATTATAATTGAAACCTTTGTCTCCTATATATATACCAAGGAGACCTAGTCTTAGGATCATCTTATCTCATGTAATATTGTATTCTGAAGTGGATATAATGTAAAATAAATTTTCCTCCTCGAAGTGGATTGTAATTCATTGATTTTTTATCATTTTAAGGCATTGGATCATAACATTTGGTATCAAAGCTCATTAATCCTAGGGTTTTTCTTCTCCAAGCAATTCATCTTATAATTTTCACTATAACTTTTTTTTGGGACAATTTATACCGTGAAACTTGTAGGTTATTTAGAGGACATATCAAGGTATTTGTGTTCAAAATTTCAGCTTCAAGGTCATCACACGTTCAAATATACACCCTGTGAAAGATAGGGTATATGACTAGTCCTATTAACTAGTCTCAAACAGGTGTTTCGGGTAAAATGATCATATCTTCTTCAGCGAGGATCCAAACTCCATGAGACTAGTTTCATTGGAAATAGGATAGTTTTTTTAATTTATGTTACAAGTTTCATAATCATATATCAAATATTGTGTGTGTGGCACGTTGTACAAGTTTTCTTTCATGGAAAGGCCAAAGATTAGTGAGTTGTGTGGAAGTTACCTTAACTTCCACTTGGCACATCCAATTTTGATCAGACCTACGACATTGAAGAGAGGACATATCAGAGTAATCCAAGCGAAAATTTCAGACTCATAAGGGCCAAAATTTCAAAACTACATCATAAGGAAGGTCGGCCAGGAGGACAGACTCCAAATTAAGGGTTTAAAAGGTTTGTAACTTACAATTGGCATAACTTTTTATTGGAAGATTTGTTTCTAGTGATTCAAAATTTGTGATAAAGATAGTATAGAGGAGTATTATTATTATTACTCCATATGGGTCCCAAAAATGTGAAAACACCAATTAAACCTCCAGAATTCTCAACTATGACTCAAGAATAAAATGAGGACATACATAACAGGGTGTCCAAATTGGAGGAACAACTTAATGATTTGAGTGACAAGTCTAATAACTGGGTAAATTCACAAAGACAAATTCAAGAATTAGAAAAGAAGAAGGATGAAAATAAATAAGAAATACAAAATTCCATGTATTCCATGTATTCCATGATCTTTCAAGCTCTAAATGAGAGACTCCCTAAAGGAGATATCAAAATGCAAGGAACTCATGAAAATAAAGGTAGTATTAATGTTGAAAAAAATGCCAACAATAAGCCATTTTCAACTAGTGAATCTAACTCTAATAGCGGAGTTAATTATGGTGGGGGTCCTAAATTAAAATTTCCCAAGATTTAATTAAAGAATTTTGATGGAACAGAGGTATTTACTTGGGTGAACCAAATAGAGAAATATTGTGTTATGAACCCAAAGACTGAATACAAAAGAACCACAACAGATATACAGGAAAAATATGCAAAACCTCATTTATTACTATCAAACCCTTGAGGTAGGGCAACATCGTACAATGGATCCTGCTATGGAAGGGATCCTCTCCTGTTCACTTGCCTCTTCGAGGGGGAAACCTCCTAATGAGCTTCAACTCCAAACACAATACTTCTCTTCATATCCCATTACATTGCTTGAACCCCTTTATATAGTACTACCATCACCTAAGAACATTCTAGATGAGGAATTTTTTAGAAGTAGAACCTTCTAAGAAGTCCTCTTACATTTATTATATCTAACTACCATAGTGGGCCTTATTTAATAATATAGTGGACCTATTCCACCTTATATTGAATGACCTCCACTATTATCATTATGGGCCCTCTGCCCCTCCCCCCCCNATTCCATCCCCCTTATAAAAGCGTTGTCCTCAACGCTTGGTGTACAACCATATACCAAGGTCCCATGGATAAGTGTGGACCACAATGCTGAAGTAGACTAGAGAACCATGGTCCCATTGAGAAATGGAAGCCACCATGCTGAAGTATTCCAATCGCCATTGTAAACCAGGGTCCCATGTCCAATTGCTCATGTGAACTCCACATGGAAGATATTGGCACCCAATAACCAATTGAAAATGATGTTCCAAAGACTGACACCTGTCATGTGGATCCAAATAAGAAGATCCATCCACATAGTGGAAAATGGTTGTAGCATAATCTAGAAGGAATAATATCACTGTAGAATATACAGGATGGACGCTGATAATAATGATTGGTTCCCGATTTGTCACATTGATACTCTCTACAGAAAGTGGATTAGAGTTATCAAATAAAATATGAAAGTGGTTGTCATCCCAGAAATGACAACTATCCATATACCAATCATCGCAATTGGCCTCTAAATCATACCAAGCATATATTTATTGATTATATTCATCCCTTATGTCTGCCATAATAAATCTCTCATGCATGCTATCCAATGAATCTTGAATACTACGAAAACTATCACTAAGGTAGTTTGTGAGACCATCCAATTTGACATCCAATGTGTCATACAATTGGGATTTGAATGATTCAGTAATTTGTAGAATTTCTTTGATGGTTTGAGAGGAAATAGTCATCTAAGCACCCTATGAACTCTTCGATCTCACATCCGTCATGAAAAATCTCAAAAAATAGAACAATAAGTTACGACAGAAAATCGCGGTTTTTTCCCGAAAAAACCCTGAAAACTGTTGAATTTAAAATGTTCATAACTTCACTTCCCAGACTCCGTTGGGTGAAATTGAGAAAGGAACTCATATCTATAATTTGTTTGGGCAAATTCGGCCTCTAGCTGCTACAGAAATAAAAGAAATTGTGTCATCGTCCGCGGAAATAACTCTGAAAAATTGCAGATTTTAAAACTTCAATATCTTGACTTCCCAGACTCCATTTTAGATGATTTTTTTTTTCAAATTGGGTGTTTTTCTGAGAGAAAATCAGATCTACAATCTGTTTCATCAAATTTTACACATAAATATACCAAAAATTTCTGGAATGTCGCGGCCCTCTTTTTTCTTCTCTGAAAAAAAAAATCTGCAAAAAATAGAAAATATTTTCCCACAATGTCTACCAAGGAAAGTTCTCTGATACCAATTGTTATGAACCCAAAGACTGAATACAAAAGAACCACAACAGATATACAAGAAAAATATGCAAAACCTCATTTATTACTATCAAACCCTTGAGGTAAGGAAACATCGTACAATGGATCCTATTATGGAAGGGATCTTCTCCTGTTCACTTGCCTCTTCGAGGGGGAAACCTCATAATGAGCTTCAACAATGTAAGGTAGTTAGGGAGGTAGTGGGGGGGGGGGGGGGAGACAGAGGCACCATAGTGATAATAGTGGAGGCCATTCAATGTAAGGTGGACGAGGTCCACTATATTATTAAATAAGGTCCACTATGGTAGTTGGATATAATAAATGGGTAGTTAGATATAATAAATGTAAGATGACTTCTTAGAAGGTTCTATTTTTAGAATATTCCTCTTCTAGAATGTTCTTAGGTGATGGTAGTACTATATAAAGGGGTTCAAGCAATGTAATGAGATATGAAGACAAATATTGCATTTGGAGCTGAAGCTCATTAGGAGGTTGCCCCCTTGAAGAGACAAGTGAACAGGAGAGGATCCCTTCCATAATAGGATCCATTGTATGGTGTTTCCCTACCCCAAGAGTTTTGATAGTAATACGAGAGATTTTGCATATTGTTCTTGTATATCTATTGTGGTGCTTTTGTATTCAATATTTGGTTCTTGACAATTAAAAATAGAAAATATTTTCCCACAATGTCTGCCAAGGAAAGTGCTCTAATACCAATTGTTAAGAACCAAAGACTGAATACAAAAACAACACAATAGATATACTAGAACAATATGAAAAATATCATTTATGACTATCAAACCCTTAAGGTAGGGAAACACCATACAATGGATCTTATTATGGAATGGATCCTCTCATGTTCACTTGCCTCTTCGAGGGGGCATCCTCCTATTGAGCTATTGCTCCAAATACAATACTTCTCTTCATATCCCATTACATTGCTTGAACTCATTTATATAGTACTACTATCACCTACGAACATTCTAGAGGAGGAATCTTTTAGAAGTAGAACCTTCTAAGAAGTCCTCTTACATTTATTATATCTAACTACCATAGTGGGTCTTATTTAATAATATAGTGGACCTATTCCACCTTATATTGAATGGCCTCCACTATTATCACAACCATATACCAAGGTCCCATGGATAAGTGTGGACCACAATGTTGAAGTAGACTAGAGAACCATGGTCTCATTGAGAAATGGAAGCCACCATGCTGAAGTATTCCAATCGCCATTGTAAACCAGGGTCCCATGTCCAATTGCTCATGTGAACTCCACATGGAAGATATCGGCACCCAATAACTAATTGAAAATGATATTCCAAAGACTGACACCTGTCATGTGGATCCAAATAAGAAGATCCATCCACATAGTGCAAAATGGTTGTAGCAGAATCTAGAAGGAATAATATCACTGTAGAATATATAGGATGGGCGCTGATAATAATTATTGGTTCCCGATTTGTCACATTGATACTCTCTACAGAAAGTGGATTAGAGTTATCAAATAAAATATGAAAGTGGTTGTCATCCCAGAAATGACATCTATCCATATATCAATCATCGCAATCGGCCTCCAAATCATACCAAGCATATATTTATTGATTATATTCATCCCTTATGTCTACCATAATAAATCTCTCATGCATACTATCCAATGAATCTTGAATACTACGAAGACTATCACTAAGGTAGTTTGTGAGACCATCCAATTTGACATCCAATGTATCATACAATTGGGATTTGAATGCTTCAGTAATTTGTAGAATTTCTTTGATGGTTTGAGAGGAAATAGTCATCTAAGCACCCTATGAACTCTTTGGTCCCACATTCGTCATGAAAAATCCAAAAAAATAGAATAATAAGTTACGACAGAAAATCACGGTTTTTTTCCGGAAAAACTCTGAAAACTGTTGAATTTAAAATGCTCATAACTTCACTTCCCAGACTCCGTTGGGTGAAATTGCGAAAGGAACTCAGATCTTTAATTTTTTTGGGCAAATTCGGCCTCTAGCTGCTACAAAAATAAAATAAATTGTGTCATCGTCCGCGGAAATAACTCTGAAAAATTGCAGATTTTAAAACTTCAATATCTTGACTTCCCAGACTCCATTTAAGACGATTTTTTTTTTTAAATTGGGTGTTTTTCTGAGAGGAAATCAGATATACAACCTATTTCATCAAATTTTACACATAAATATATCGAAAATTTCTGAAATGTCGCGGCCCTCTTTTTTCTTTTCTGAAAAAAAAATCTGCAAAAAATAGAAAATATTTTCCCACAATGTCTACCAAGAAAAGTGCTCTGATACCAATTGTTATAAACCCAAAGACTAAATACAAAAGAACCACAACAGATATATAAGAAAAATGTGCAAAACCCCCTTTATTACTATCAAACCCTTGAGGTAGGGAAACACCGTACAATGGATCCTATTATGGAAGGGATCTTCTCCTGTTCACTTGCCTCTTCGAGGGGGCAACCTCATAATGAGCTTCAACAATGTAAGGTAGCTAGGGAGGTAGTGGGGGTGTGGGGAGGCAGAGGGACCATAGTGATAATAGTGGAGGCCATTCAATGTAAGGTGGACGAGGTCCACTATATTATTAAATAAGGTCCACTATGGTAGTTGGATATAATAAATTGGTAGTTAGATATAATAAATGTAAGATGACTTCTTAGAAGGTTCTATTTTTAGAATATTTCTCCTCTAGAATGTTCTTAGGAGATGGTAGTACTATATAAAGGGGTTCAAACAATGTAATGAGATATGAAGACAAATATTGTATTTGGAGCTGAAGCTCATTAGGAGGTTGCCCCCTTGAAGAGGCAAGTGAACAGGAGAGGATCCCTTCCATAATAGGATCCATTGTATGGTGTTTCCCTACTCCAAGGGTTTTGATAGTAATACGAGAGATTTTGCATATTGTTCTTGTATATCTATTGTGGTGCTTTTGTATTCAATATTTGGTTCTTGACAATTAAAAATAGAAAATATTTTCCCACAATGTCTGCAAAGGAAAGTGCTCTAATACCAATTGTTAAGAACCAAATACTGAATACAAAAACACCACAATAGATATACTAGAACAATATGAAAAATATCATTTATGACTATCAAACCCTTAAGGTAGGGAAACACCATACAATGGATCCTATTATGGAAATGATCCTCTCCTGTTCACTTGCCTCTTTGAGGGGGCATCCTCCTATTGAGCTACTGCTCCAAATACAATACTTATCTTCATATCCCATTACATTGCTTGAGCCCATTTATATAGTACTACCATTACCTAAGAACATTCTAGAGGATGAATCTTTTAGAGGTAGAACCTTCTAAGAAGTCCTCTTACATTTATTATATCTAACTACCATAGTGGGTCTTATTTAATAATATAGTGGACCTATTCCACCTTATATTGAATGGCCTCCACTGTTATCATTATGGGCCCTCTGCCCCCCCCCCGCAACTACCTCTCTAGCTACCTTACATTCCATCCCCCTTATAAAAGTGTTTTCCTCAACGCTTGGTGTACAACCATATACCAAGGTCCCATGGATAAGTGTGGACCACAATGTTGAAGTAGACTAGAGAACCATGGTCTCATTGAGAAATGGAAGCCACCATGCTGAAGTATTCCAATCGCCATTGTAAACCAAGGTCCCATGTCCAATTGCTCATGTGAACTCCACATGGAAGATATCGGCACCCAATAACCAATTGAAAATGATATTCCCAAGACTGACACCTGTCATGTGGATCTAAATAAGAAGATCCATCCACATAGTGGAAAATGGTTGTAGCAGAATCTAGAAGGAATAATATCACTGTAGAATATACAGGATAGACGTTGATAATAATGATTGGTTCCCGATTTGTCACATTGATACTCTCTACAGAAAGTGGATTAGAGTTATCAAATAAAATATGAAAGTGGTTGTCATCCCAGAAATGACAACTATCCATATACCAATCATTGCAATCGACCTCCAAATCATACCAAACATATATTTATTGATTATATTCATCCATTATGTCTACCATAGCAAATCTCTCATGCATGCTATCCAATGAATCTTAAATGCTACGAAGACTATCACTAAGGTAGATTGTGAGACCGTCCAATTTGACATCCAATGTGTCATACAATTGGGATTTGAATGCTTAAGTAATTTGTAGAATTTCTTTGATGGTTTGAGAGGAAATAGTCATCTAAGCACCCTATGAACTCTTTGGTCCCACATTCGTCATGAAAAATCCCAAAAAATAGAACAATAAGTTACAATAGAAAATCACGGTTTTTTCTGGAAAAACCCTGAAAACTGTTGAATTTAAAATGCTCATAACTTCACTTCCCGAACTCCGTTGGGTGAAATTGTGAAAGGAACTCAGATATTTAATTTGTTTGGGCAAATTCGGCCTCTAGCTACTACAGAAATAAAAGAAATTGTGTCATCGTCTGCGGAAATAACTCTGAAAAATTGCAAATTTTAAAACATCAATATCTTGACTTCCCAGACTCCATTTCAGACGATTTTTTTTTTCAAATTGGGTGTTTTTCTGAGAGGAAATCAGATATACAACCTGTTTCATTAAATTTTACACAAAAATATACCAAAAATTTCTGGAATGTCGCGGCCCTCTTTTTTCTTCTCTGAAAAAAAAATCTGCAAAAAATAGAAAATACTTTCCCACAATGTCTACCAAGGAAAGTGCTCTGATACCAATTGTTATGAACCCAAAGACTGAATACAAAAGAACCACAAAAGATATATAAGAAAAATATGCAAAACCTCTTTTATTACTATCAAACCCTTGAGGTAGGGAAACACCGTACAATGGATCATATTATGGAAGGGATCTTCTCCTGTTCACTTGCCTCTTCGAGGGGGCAACCTCATAATGAGCTTCAAAAATGTAAGGTAGCTAGGGAGGTAGTGGGAGGGGAGCGGGGAGGGGGGGGGTGGGGGGGGCGGGAGGCAGAGGGACCATAGTGATAATAGTGGAGGCCATTCAATGTAAGGTGAATGAGGTCCACTATATTATTAAATAAGGTCCACTATGGTAGTTGGATACAATAAATTGGTAGTTAGATATAATAAATGTAAGATGACTTCTTAGAAGGTTCTATTTTTAGAATATTCCTCCTCTAGAATGTTCTTAGGTGATGGTAGTACTATATAAAGGGGTTCAAGCAATGTAATGAGATATGAAGACAAATATTGTATTTGGAGCTGAAGCTCATTAGGAGGTTGCCCCCTTGAAGAGGCAAGTGAACAGGAGAGGATCCCTTCCATAATAGGATCCATTGTATGGTGTTTCCCTACCCCAAGGGTTTTGATAGTAATACGAGAGATTTTGCATATTGTTCTTGTATATCTATTGTGGTGCTTTTGTATTCAATATTTGGTTCTTGACAATTAAAAATAGAAAATATTTTCCCACAATGTCTGCCAAGGAAAGTGCTCTAATACCAATTGTTAAGAACCAAAGACTGAATACAAAAACACCACAATAGATATACTAGAACAATATGAAAAATATCATTTATGACTATCAAACCCTTAAGGTAGGGAAACACCATACAATGGATCCTATTATGGAAGGGATCCTCTCTTGTTCACTTGCCTCTTCGAGGGGGCATCCTCCTATTGAGCTACTGCTCCAAATACAATACTTCTCTTCATGTCCCATTACATTGCTTGAACCCATTTATATAGTACTACCATCACCTAAGAACATTCTAGAGGAGGAATCTTTTAGAAGTATAACCTTCTAAGAAGTCCTCTTACATTTATTATATCTAATTACCCATTTATTATATCTAACTACCATAGTGGGCCTTATTTAATAGTATAGTGGACCTAGTCCACCTTACACCGAATGGTCTCCACTATTATCACTATGGGCCCTCTTATTTTTTCAGGTTACACGCAATTGCTAATTATACCTTCTTCTTTTTTTCCAGGTTACACTGTGATCCAGTTGGATCTGACAACGCTAAAAAATTGACAGTTCAAATGTTGATGAAAATGACTCCATTGTGTAGAGATCGACAACAGCTTTCCAATGCAAATTGAAAAGACTCAAACGAATGTTGTATGAGGAAGATATGGCCTTTTGAAGTTTTGGCCAAATAGGGAAAATGATGGCAGGGATGTCACGTGGAATTATTGGAAGGATGTCACATGGTAGTATCAATGGACTGTTCGGACACTGATTTGGACAGTGTAGATGGAAACATGGTAGTATAGATGATGATGTAGCATTGTATGGGTGTGACATGTGGACTGTATTGATTATGACGTGGCACTGTTGGATGATGACATGGCAGTACAGGTGGTAGTACGACATAATAACTTGGTAGACTAACTGGGTGTATGAAGAATGACGTAGTAGGTCGATGTGGTGTTGAATATGTGCTAATGTGGCAGGTGACTATGCAATAGGTGGACCATTAAAAAAATGAGAATGGACTAATGAAATGGTGCCACGTGGCACTCTAAATTTGGCCAATATGTCCTACGTCAAAAATATCTTATGTAATGATTGAAGGGAATTGAACACAAGACCTCTAGAGTAACAAACCAACTGACTAACCAATGGAACAATGGTAGTAGTTGTAACAAATCAGAAAAAATAGATTATTTAAAGTTGTTGTTATAACCATATGCCAAAGTGGGGGGAGGCCCGCAGGTTCAACCTCGCGACCTCCACCCAAATATGCCAATGACCCGATTGTTGCATTAACGATTGTATTTATTAAAGCCCGCTAGGATATATATATATATATATATATATATATATATATATATATAATTTTGGATAGTTTCCCATGCGAGAATATAGTCAGTCGGGTGGGGTTCAACCCCCTGATCTCCACTATTTAAACCCCATGATTTTCCATTGAACTACACGAAGTTTTCATGCCAGAAATTTGAGCCAAGTTCTATTGTATCAGAGTGCTCATGTACACAAGGGAGTCTTGTGGCCAGAACGTTGAGCCGAGTTATTTTATGCTATAGCTTTTTTATGAATCTTTTTGAGGAGCTTTTTGAGAGGAGTTCTTGGAGAGCCTTAACAGACGTTTGTAGAGAGTCTTTGTAATCTCATTGAGATAGAGTAAGCAAGGAATTTTCTTATGAATGTAGTCCTTTTTTTGTGTTGTAATTTAGTTTCGTTGGGCATCTAAGGGAGTCATAGGGTGTTTATAGTCAAAAGTATCAATTTTATGGGGCAAAGATGATGGTGACAATTACACCTGAGGTTGTGCAGTAGAATATAAATTTATTCCCAGGATGCATCCATTTGTAATGTGGTTCCATTAAGCATCTAAGGAACTATATAGTGTTTACAATTAAACGTTTCAGTTTTCCGAGAAGGAGATAATAGTGATATCCACACTTGAGTTCTCTGTAGCAGATCGAAAGGTCCTTATTGAGAGATAGCCTTTTAAGTCTCGGGATGGGATAATGAACCACATGTTGTGAGACCTCTTTGAAGAGGAGAACAACCACTTTATGTGAGAGCCTTATGCCTTTGTAGACCAATCCCAGGTTGGGAGAATGGAGTCTTCGCAAAGAAGAATTAATGAAGCGGTTCATGGATTAAGAGAACTCAGAGACGTATCCAAAATATTTGGTGAAATTTGTTAACAAATTGTGTAATGTTCCATTTGACTTTTTATTGTTCTTACTTCACTTCATTTCAACATTTTAATTCCGCAAGTTAATTGTGCAAATTACTGAAGTTTGGTTAAGCAAATGGATTCACATGATAGATGCAAATAGTCAGTAACGGTCATAATTCCCAAATCAGATTGGATGTTAATGTATTCTTATGAGTTAAATTGATAGCTAAGGATTTTTGGATAACATTGTCTTGGGAAAACCCCTGGGTACTTCCCCTTATTTTGAGGATGGTACCCAGGGGAACCCTAGAATCTTCAGAGCACAGGGCTGGTCAACAACAGGGATCTAAGTCATTACAATGATATACTTGTTAAGAGCTCAATATGTCACTTCCAAGAATTGAACCTGGGTGGTAAGAATAACAATCATTCCTCCCAACCACTCAATTTAAACCCAATTAACAATTTCTAATTATACATGTATTCAATCATTTTATTGATAAATGCCTTAAATTTTGGATTTCAATTTCAAAATTTTGATTGTAAAAATGATTAATTTTACAATTGAAGGATGAAAAACATTACATTCCTTTATTCCTTTATGTCTCCAAAATTTTATTTCAATTGAAAATGCACGATAACCATGGAATTGGCTTCTTTATTTCACACATATTTCCACCAATATGATTCTATGCAAATTCAAAATTTGCAGAAACTTTTATGCTCCATCGTTTATTGATCCCAATCCTAATGTAGAACTCATCTCTCAATCTTCCCCCATTAGTGCATATAAACGAGAATGGAATTTCATAAACTTACTCGAAATCAAATCCTATGAATATCTGCTACATAAGTGTGCCCACATTAAATCACTTTAAATTATCCATACTCATGTGATCATAAGTGGGTTAGAACATAAACCTTTTTTGGTTGCCAATCTCATGATCATGTTCACCATGTTTGGAAGCATCAGGGATGCACGACAAGTGTTTAACAAAATACATGAACGAGATGTTGAGTTGTGGAATTTGATTCTTAGAGTGTATGTCAAGGCTAGGAATTTTGATGAAACCCTTCAACTGTATTATGAAATACGTGGGAAGGGTATGTTGTTAGATAAGTTCTTTGGTATGGTACTCAAAACATAATGACAGTTCTTTTAACTTTGGTTACACAATGTAGGTCCTGAGGTAGCATGGTGCCAAGCAGTTGTTCTCATTGGATCTGCACATATGCACACCTAAGATGTTTATATACTTGTCTCGTAAGCTATCAGAGACCTGCATTTACCCATGTGAGTTCATGTGTAGACAAGGAATGTTGTCTGTGTCTATTTTGGTTTATCTACAAAAAAGGTAACATTAGTTCTAATCTTTGATACTAAACTAGTACCTGGGCAGTTTAAGAGTTTTGTGTAATAGAGATATATATGAATTGTTCAATTGTATTTTCTCCAAACATTTCTATAAAAATGGTGTATCCCTATTCACCTTTGTATCTGTATATATACCCTAGCAACTTAGGATATATGTATGTCCCATGAGAGAGAAAAATATGTGTCCAAGCATTGAATCTCCTATGTTTTCTGGCAATGGTCATGCTTGCCAAAGTTTCTTTCAAATATGAAGAATTATAGTTTATATGTGTTCCGCTACAATTTGTTAGGATAAACTTGGCTCGGTAAAAGAGTCAAATCTATTTTGGGTAAACAACTGGTTCGGTAAAAGAGTCAAATGTATTTTAAATAAACAAATGGTTATTGGGCCCATGGTATTGGTGACCCATGGTTTTTGGGCTCATGTTTTTTTGGTAGATAGTAGTATTATGCCCATGGATTACATGTAATGAATCCTATAAAAGGCTTATGATACTTCATTATATGGAATGTAGTATGGTGTGTGCAAAGTATGTAATATAGTGTGCGCAATATGTGAAATATAGTGTGTTTGTATTATGAGAGAGCATGGTAAAAAGGGGGAAAAGAGATGGTAAAAGGAGTAAATAGGAAGTTACATCTAGAGTGTTGTAGGTTGTATCCCTTTATTTGGTTGGAGAAATAAAAGCACTGAAAAATTTCTCTGTGGACATAGGTCACATTGGGTGAACCACATATATGTTGTGTCACTTGTGTATTGTGCTTTCATATTTTATTTCCGCATTATTTTAATTTTAATTGCTCTACAATTTATTTCCTAACAACTGATATGAGAGACGAAGGTTTTTTGGCTAATAAACTCGTAGGAAAAGAGGTTTCCTAGTTCGAGTGGGAGAAATGGAAAAAGAAGGATAGTTTATGGTCAAGAATTTTAATGACCAAAACTACCAGCTATGGAAGACGCAAATGGAAGATAATTTGTATCAAAAGAATATGTTCTTACGATTGGGTGGAATAGAAAAGAAATCGATGACTATGAAGTATGAATAATGAGAGATTTTAGACAAAATGGAACTAGGAACAATACGACTGATCTTGGCATCGTCGGTGCCCTTCAACTTCTCAAAAGAAAAGATAACGAAATATTTGATGAAGGCATTGGCCAAATTGTATGAAAAAACCTCAACCTCCAGCAAGGTATGTATTATGAAGAATTTATTTAATATGAATATGTCAGGAGGTGGTTTTTTTGTTGATCATTTAAATGAATTTAACATGGTCACAAATCAATTAAGTTTTGTAGGAGTGAACTTTGATGATGAGGTTAGGGTTGTTTTAATATTGTGCTCATTTCTAGAAAGATGGAATAGCTTGGTCATCGCTATGAGTAATTATGTCTCTGGTTCATATACTTTAAATTTTTATGATGTTGTTGGTGTTATCCTTAGCAAGGAAATGAGATGGAAAAACATAGGTGAGACATCAGGTAATGCTTTGACATGGAAAACAGGGGAAGACAGAGGGAGAGATGAAAGAGTCTAGGGAATCATGGAAATTTTAAGAAGGGAAGATCCAAATCTAGAGCGAGACTATAATGTTGGCAATGTGGGAACAAATGACACAAGAGGAAAGACCGTTGGTTTATAAAAGGAAAATAAGGAGATGAACAACAAGAGAAAAATCAGGAAGCAAATGTAACAGGTGATGTGTTGCAAGATTCTTTAATCCTTTCATTAGATAATATTATTGGTTCTTGGGTAGTATACTAAGGGGATTCATTTCATGCCACACCCATAGGAAATATTTTCTAGATTATGTTCAAGGTGACTTTGGACAGGTTTATTTGGGTGATGAAAAACCATGCAATTTTTTTGGAAAGGGTAAGATAGAGATAAAATTGCATAATGGAAACAAATGGCTACTAAAAGAGGTGAATCACATTCCTGAATTGAGAATAAATCTAATTGAAACAAGGAAGTTGGATAGTGAAGGTTGTGTAGTCATATTTACAAGAAATTCATGGAAGGTCCCTAAAGGATAATTGGTAATAGAAAAATGAGAGAAGGTAGGTACATTGTATTTATGTAATGGTAATGTTGATTCTTCTATTGCTTTAGTTTCCACAGGAGAAAATACAACATTATGGCATCATAGGCTTGGGAACATGAGTGAGAAGGGGATGCAAATTCTTCACTCAAGGAATGTGTAGCCAGATTTGAAGCAAGTTGATTTGGATTTCTTTCATCCAATTAGGAAGAACAATTTTTGGTGCTACAATCAATGCACGCTTAATAAGGCATGAGGTAAAAATTCCTACCATGAAAGAAGATAAATGCATTGTTTTTCCCAGACCCATGTCATCACCTAAAATGCCTCCTCTAGATTTGCAATGAAGGTCCTAGAGTCGTTTGATACCTTCACATTGATGTGGATATAAAGAGTTTGCATTTTTCCAAGAAATCTATACATTTGCTTGCCTTGTGTGAATGTAATAGCTTTTGATTCTCCTAAAGCAACCTCTTCCACAGAGCTACTACTCACATCTTCATATTCATATGCATTTCGTGCATAATTTTCCTTAGTAGTAAGAGCATGTTTTTTCATTTTCTCCTTCACTGATTTTGCAGAATCTAATGAATTGTTCTCATCTTCAAAAGACACAAAATAATCTTCACCCACATAAGAATATATTTCTATTGTAGAAAGAACTATAGAGGGTTTTTTATTTTGTTTAATGCCCTTGGAAGGTCTTAATTTTGCATCAGTTTCACTACTTATTCCATGTACATGCTTTGCATTATAACTCACAAAATTAATAGCTTGATTGTGATCCCCGATATCATTTCAAGTACAATTCAATAAACCTTGATGATTCAGCAGAATTCTTTTTGTCGTCACCAACCTTAACATACATTGAATATAGAGTAGACAAGGCACTCTCAAAATTTGGAGCATATAAGTTGTGGACTATGGTATCGAATCCATCCTCGTGATCCTCAAAATGACCTGTATATTCCTCAAACACCTATGGATTCCTCATCACAATATATACCATGCATATCAAAATGGTTCTCAACTTTATTGGTGCATCTTGTTCCCTCTTGATGAGTATATCTAGTTTTACCTTGTACATAAAATTATTGAACGAACTTGTATTCGATGAGTACTGTGGTTGTGAGGATGAGTTGGGGTTGTTGGATTACTGAGAGGGGGGGTGAATCAGTAATAGAGAAATTCAATCCTTTTTAACCACAAAATGAAAGTGTTATATCAATGTAGCATTATCATCTAATAGTTGCAGATTAAATAAACAATGAACAAATGAGCAATCATACACATACACAGTACACCAGTGTTTTTACGTGGAAACCCAAAGCGGGAGAAAACAACGGAATGGTTTTTCTTATATGTCTTTAAAAATTACATTCATTGGAAGCACCAACTTCCTTTGTTTTCCAGCTGCAACTGGAAGGAGGCTCCAACCCCCTAGCTTCTTAGGCTACAACCTGAAGGAAGCTCCAACTCCCCAATTCTTTGGCTACAACCAGAAGGAGGGTATAACCCCATATGTTCTCTAGCTACAACCACCTGTCCTTGCCCCATCCAACCGTCCTGACATAGAAGTAGAATGATGGAACCACTGTCACACTATCACTGTGAAATATATTGTTGTAAACCTCTACCAATCAACCTGTAATCAACCTGTACCATAAACAAGTGCATCAACCATGCACCAACCTATACCAAACAACCTATAATTAGCTTGTATCATAAACAAGTGCATCAACCATGCAACAACTAGTACCAAACAACCTATAATCAGCATGTACCATAAACAAGTGCATCAACCATGCACCAACCTGTATCTCAACCTATACCATCAACGAGTGTATCAACCATGCACCAAATATGTACCAATAATGCATAAAATACACATAAACTATGACTCATCAAGATGTATTAACATCATCAACTATACACCTCATGTATGTGCCAACTCATCAACTACATGTCTCAACCATGTACCCAAATGTAGAAACCGAATATGTCACTAAGAAACATGTCATTATATACTCATCAACCAATCTGATCTAATCATATATACCTCAAACACTATACCACAATTTTGTACCTCAAACCATGTGCTAGAACCTCACTATTATACAACCTCTATCTGTACCAATAACTTCAGCAACATACCTCAACCAAAATCCCCCAAACATGAACCAATACTAAACTTTAGTAGATCTGCCTCAGATCAACTCTACAACAAGCCATAAACTCCCAAGAGGGCATCCAACATATTTACAAGGAAAACCATCAACTTGATTCATAAATTCAACACTACACATATGAGAACCATACCTTTTTTTTCTTCTTGTAGCGTTCTATTGTTGCGGTTTTGCTGCCGCGAATCCACTATCGTGATTTTTCTGCCACACTTTTTATGCTGCAGTTTTTCTGCCACACTTTTCCTGCTGCTATTTTTCTGCCGCATTTTTTCTTCCGCATTTTTTCTGCTGCACTTTTTCTGCCTCACTTTTCCTACCACACTTTTTCTGCCGCACTTTTTCTTCCACAGTTTTCTTGCCGCACTTTTCCCGCCGCACGTTTTTGGCCGCACTTTTCTCTATCAATAATACCTACTCAAATAACCTTTCACAAAAATAGATATTCAATGATATTCAAGTTTGATTTGAATGAGAGACCCTTGCCTCTTATTTATACTTTTATGTATCTTCCTCAAGGGGTTACCTTCTAACCATCTTAACCCACTTTCCTTATTTTAGGGTTAACCCACTTATAACCACTTCTCCACTTAACTTAAACACTTTCCATAATTAGTAATTTCTCCATTAACTTTATTATTTAAATAATTTATTTTGCATCCTCTTTGACTTATAGTACACTCATCACTTCACTTTATTATTTAAATAATTGTTTCTTTGCAAACACTTTGACTACTTTGACCTTTTGGGGCTTCTAGATGACTCGTGAGGGTTCTCCAACTTCACATGGCCATAACTCTCTAACCATGAGGAGTTATGCGATGTTCCACATAACACCAGAAATGGAATGACATGTACTATCCATCTAGAATAGTTTTACCTACAAATATATCAAAACACATACCATTATCCATCAAACAAACTTGGGTCCATTACCCAAACCTTTGTGCTACAGGAATTCGCTACCAGACTTTATTCAAGGGTTGACATCAATGAAAGCCAACCCAATTAATCAACAATATCCCCCTTTGGCATTGATGGCAACACTTTGATGCAATATTGAATTCATGTCATGAAATATTGAAGTCATATCACTCATGCTCTTCCTATGACCATCGCTCCCCTTGGAACCATGCCTCTGTGCTCTGCATATGATAAATCTCTCCCCTTTTTCATCAATGGAAAAGGTATCTTTCCATCTATGGTTGCTCCCCCTAACTGAACTATCCTTGGGGATACTCCCCCTGACTGAACTCTTCCTAAAACTAATCTCCTGACCTGAGCTTTCCTCTTTATGGTGCTTCCTCGTGTAAATCTAAGACATATAAGATAAACATTCAAAAGAATTCTTTTTTGAGTAGAAATTACTCTGAGTCTCCGGCGAAGATACTCAAAGGCTTCTCATGGAAGCGGTTTTGTAAAGATGCCTGCCACTTGTTCTTTTGTGCCCACATATTCAACTCTAATGTTCTTCTCTGTAACATGTTCCCGTAGAAAGTGATACTTGATTAGAATGTGCTTCATCTTAGAGTGCATCACTGGGTTCTTTGAGATACTAAAGGTGCTTGTATTATCACAATAGATTGGAATGGGCTCATCATAATCAACCTGTATATCTGTCAGAGTTTTTTGCATTCATAGAACCTGTGTACAACATGTTGTTGTTGCTACAATATATTCTACTTTGGTTGTAGATAAGGGTATTGATGATTGTTTCTTTCTTAGCCATGATACTAAACACTCACCCAAGTAGAACGTTGCTCCACTGGTGCTTCGTCGATCATCAATGCAACCTTCCCAATATGCATCTATGTAGGCAATAAGTGATATATCCTTTCCTTTTGGATACCATAATCCAAACTCTTATGTTCCTTTGTGATATCTGGAAATCCTCTTCACTGCTAAGACATGTGATTCCTTTGGTGCTTCTTGAAATCGTGACACCTGTCCAACTGCCTGCATTACATCTGGTCTGGATTTTGTCACATATAGTAAGCTACCAATCATTGACATATATTACTCTATTCTATAGACTTTGAATCATCATATTTGTTGAACTTACAATTGGTTTGCATAGGAATGGTAACTGGTTTGCAATCTTCCATTCTGAACCTATTTATCTTTTCTCTGATATAATTAGTTTGAGAAATAAAAATTTCTTGGTTGTTTTGACGTATCTGAAGACCCAGAAAGAAGGATAGCTCTCCAAGTAATGACATTTCAAATTCATTATGCATATCCTTTGCAAATTTCTATCTTAACCTGTCAGCATTTCTTCCAAAAATAATATCATCAACATAAAATTCAATTAATAAAATACTATCTTGAGTTACCTTGATGTAGAGGTTGTTGTCTGCACTTCCTTTTCTAAACCCTACCCACTGTAGATATTTATCCAGTCTAGAGTACCATGCGTTAGGAGCCTGTTTTAGACCATACAAGGCCTTCTTCAATCTGCACACGTAATTTGCGTTCTTGGACAATTGAAATCCTTCTAGTTGTTCGATGTAGACTTCGTATTCATCTTATGCTTTTTCTTCGTAAAGTTGTTCCATTGATTCATTTTCTTCTTCCTTTAGTTGTTACATTGATGCTTTCCACAAATTTATTCAACCTCATATTGTAACACTTGTGTTCTTTCCTTGTACTTGAGTAACCAACAAGTACTCCTTTTTCCACACGAGAGTCAAACTTTCCCATTCTGCCATCTTCTCTTTTGATGTAGCATTTGCTTCCAAATACTCTGAAGTGCTTCACATTTGTCGGTCTTCCTTTCCATAGCTCATAGGAAGTTTTGTCATTGTTGTTTTTTAGAATTAATTTATTTTCAATGTGAATCATTGTATGCATTGCATGTCTCCAAAAAATATCTGTCAATTTTGAATCCATTAGCATTGTTCGATCCATTTCCTATGTAAATATCATCCATTATGATAATGTTCCTTTGTCTCTGAACCAATCTATGAATCCATGCTCTCGTCCACTGTCATATATCCATCCAAACCTGCAAAGTGTTTTTATGAAACCATCTTTGTCCATACTGTCCAAGACTCTATTGCACATTGTCCATAATGTTGACTCATTTATCATTGTACTATCATGAAGTATTCACTACTACAACTGATTGTACTTTTGCTAACTAACCGCTCTAGATCTGTTTATTCAAACTTTGCAAGCTGCTCGAAGGATGGTTCTCTGGTCTGTCACAGCTATCGCATAGACTCCCCCTGTCTAATATTCATGTTACCTGGGAGTCTCTAAGCCGGATGGCTCAGAACAATTCCTGCTCTGATGTGTATTCATCATCATCTTCATTGGTAGATTCATCATCTCTCTGAGATCTGACTTCTTTCTTTTTGTCTGTGGATTCATATTTCACTACAATGTCTGAAAGTACAATATCTTGAAACCTTTTTGCAAGATACCAGATATAATAAATATGCAGAACAGAAATAAAATGCTAGAAATGGAAGAATAACAGTAATATAACCAACATAATCTCCACAATAACACAGAAATGATATAGGAACAACAACAGTAATAGCACTTTGATTCAGAAAGCAATGTTCACGGGCCTCTTCGAGGGGGCAACCTCTAATCGATCAACACTCTGTTACAATAATCTCCAAGCTAGGGTTCTCATACCCTCGACTCCTATTTATACTAAAAAGAAGCATCTAGAGGAAGATCCTTCTAGAAGCAAAAGCTTCTATTAGGTCTTCTTACATTCGCCTTATTCTATTTTATTGAAAGGCCTTATTAATATTGACCTTTATTACATCCGATTATATTGATCTACCTATGTGCGGGTTAGGACCCTAACATGTCCGCCCCCTTAAAAACAACCTTGTCCTCAAGGCTTGAGATGGGGAAACTGCTGCAAAATGGTAGCTGATTCCCAAGTGGCATCTGCTGGAGCCGTATCTTTCCACTGGACTAACACTTCCTTGATGGTTCTCTGATGCAGATGACGCTCACGCTGGTCCAAAACTGCTTCTGGCTGTAGCCAAATGGATCCTTATTCAGCTAACTCTGGAAGGTTGGTTTGAATTTGGCACCTAGTTCCAATCACCTTCTTTAAGCATGAAACATGAAAAATAGGATGTAGCTTCGACTAGTTGGGCAGAGCTAACTGATATGAGACTCGTCCCACATGCTTGAGAACTGTATAAGGACCATAAAATTTGGGCACTATCTTCTGAAAATGCTCAGCCTTGAGGGAAGTTTTCTTGTATGGTTGCATTCGCAAAAACACCTAATCCCCTTCTACAAATTGACGTTCAGAGCGACCTTGATTTGCTTGTTGCTTCATGCGATTTTGTGCCAGGACCAAGTTCTCTTTAAGGGTACGAAGAATATCCTCTCGAATTGTAAGTGTTTGGTCAACCGCCTGGACCTTTGAGGTACCTGGTAAGTATGAGAGAATTGAAGGTGGCTTCTATCCATATACTGCTTCAAAAGAAGTCATGCGAGTAGCTGTATGGTAGGAAGTGTTGTACCACCATTCGGCTAGGGGTAACCATTGAGCCCACTGATGTTGTTTTTTAGAGGAAAAACACCTCAAATATGTTTCCAAACACTTGTTGACAACTTTCATTTGACCATCAGTCTAAGGATGATAAGTTGTGATGAGATGCAATTGGGTGCCTTGTAGCTTAAACAGTTCTTGCCAGAAATTTCTTGTGAAAGTTGGGTCATGATCAGAAACAATAGAGTGCGGCATGCCATGATGCTTGAAGACCTGGTCCATGAAAATTTGAGCCACCGTGGATGCAGTAAATGGGTGTTGAAGAGCATAGAAATGAGCATACTTGGAAAGGCGATCCACAACCACCATTATGACTGATTTATTCCCTGATTTGGGTAAGCCAGTAATAAATTCCATAGATATATCCTTCCAAATAGCAGGTGGAATCAGAAGTGGTTGTAGTGTGCCTGGAGATTTTACTGTTTCTCCCTTGTTGCGTTGACACACCTCACATTCAGCTACAAAATTACGGATGTCCTGCTTCATACCATCCCAGAAAAAAGAACGTTTGACCCTATCATATGTTTTGGTGAAGCTTGAGTGCCCCGCTGTGCATGTAGCATGAAGCTTAGAAAGTACCGTGGATTTAAGCTTGGATTGTTTACTTAAATACAAACGGTGTTTGTATCAAAGCTCATCCTGAAGCCAAGAGTACCCTGGGGGAGTCGGAGCCTTGGTCTGCAATTATTGGATCAGATGTGATCTTTTGGGATCTTGAAACCATTCCTGGCGCACAACTTGGAGCCAATTGGGTACAATGAAGGAAAGAGAAAAAAAGGATCCTTCTTCTTCATATTTTCGGGACAGTGCATCCGCCACTACATTGTCTTTGCCCTTCTTGTAAGTTATCTCATAATCGTATCCAAAGAGCTTAGTCACCCATTTTTGTTGCTCCTGGGAGGAAATGCGTTGTTCCAGAAAGTACTTGAGGCTTTGATGGTCAGTCTTAATTTGGAAGTGTTTCCCCAAGAGATAAGGGTGCCACAAATCAACGATATGCAGAATAGCCAACATTTCCTTTTCATAAATGGGTTTTCCCAGATTCCTTTCAAACATTTGCTTGCTGGTGAAGGCTAAAGGTTGACCCTCTTGCATAAAGACAGCGCTGATTCCTTTCCCTGAGGCATCACATTCCAACACAAAGGTCTTTGTGAAATCAGGAAGGGCCAGAACCGGAGTGGTGCACATGGCCATGCTCAAGGTTTGAAAAGCTTGAGCAGCGGCTGGAGTCCAAGTGAAAGAGTTCTTTTTTAGGAGAGCAGTGAGAGGTGCTGCAATCTTTTCATAGTTCTTAACAAACTTGTGATAATACCCTATTAAGCCCAGAAATCCACGCAAGCTTTTGAGAGTCTTTGGGTGCGACCAATCTTGCATAGCTTCAATCTTTTTCGGATCCACCCTGACACCATCCTTGCCAACCAAATGACCCAAGTATTCTACTTTTGAGGCACCAAAATCACATTTAGACTGTTTCAGGAAAATTTGGTGCTGAGAGAGGAGATGGAGAACTTGATCCACATGAGTAAGATGGTCTGTCTAGGTTTTTCTATAGATGAGGATATCATCAAAGAAAACTAAGACAAAATGACGGAGAAAGGGATGGAAGACATGATTCATGAAGCTTTGGAAGGTGGAGGGGGCATTACATAAGCCAAAGGGCATGACCAAAAACTCATAGTGGCCCTCATGAGTGCGAAAGGCCATCTTGGGAATGTCTGCCTCTTTCATATGTATCTGGTGATAGCCCGAGCGAAGATCAAGTTTAGTAAAGAATTGGGCGCCACTCAATTCATCCAAGAGGTCATCAATGACAGGAATGGGAAATTTGTCTTTAATGGTCAGTTTGTTGAGGGCACAGAAGTTGGGACACATTCTCCAAGAACCTTCTTTCTTCAAAACCATGACTATAGGAGAAGACTAAGGGCTCGTACTCGGGTGGATAACGCCTACATTAAGGAGTTCCTGGACCATTTTCTCAATTTCATTTTTTTGTGAAA
>ML785204.1:664793-725960 GCA_009831015.1 Picea engelmannii | reverse complement strand
TATATGTCTTTTGAAACGTAAAAGGAAATGCTACCCACCCACATGATAAACATGAAAACATCTTTTATCACTTAGTCCCATAAATCCACTAAATTTGAGCACACCAGCGATATTCTATTTGGAGCTACTTATAGATAATATTTGAGATATCCCTATAAATCTACTCACTTATAAGTATTATATGTCTTTTGAAACGTAAAAGGAAATGCTACCCACCCACATGATAAACATGAAAACATCTTTTATCTCTTAGTCCCATAAATCCACTAAATTTGAGCACACCAGCGATATTCTATTTGGAGCTACTTATAGATAATATTTAACAAATAATATATTTTATTTCGATCCAACTAAACTAAAAATAATCAAGGCCTTCCGTCCTAGCGAACATTTCATGTTCGGTTCGAATCCGACGGTCAGCATAGTCCCACGTTGCTGGATTGACTTGTCACCGTACAATCAGACCACGTGATTTGTATGGGATGTTAACACCTACAGTGCAGGGACCTGCCTGACCGATCACATGAACGAACTTCAAACTAAATTACAATCGAAATAACAGAAAATGTGAAAGGCAGGGCAGCTGTCTTGAAAAAGGATTGAGTAGGTTATTAGCTCATTTTTTTTCTCTAAGAGATGTTATTTAGTCAAATCTGCCTTAAAACACGGTGAAACTGATAAAACTATGCAATTTTAATTTTAATTGTTATATTTGAATTTTAAATTTATTATAAATATATAATTTTATAATTAAGATACATTTGTTTTCTAAGAGATATTATTGAGTCAAATCTGACTTAAAAAGTGTGAAACTAATAAAATTGATTCGAAGTCATTACAAAATAAAAAAAAATATTTATTATGTAGTTTTAATGGTTATATTTGAATATTAAATTTATTATAAATAAATAATTTTATAATTAAGATATATTTGTTATTTATATTCTTTTTCTTTGAAAAATATTGTAATTTAATTTAAAAAAAGAGTTATATTTTACAAAATATATATTGTAGGAATATATGTTATAGGCTGATAGTTTAAACCTTCTAAGTTTTGGCTCTTTTGCGAGGATATTACTAGCACAGCCGCAAAGTGGTTGGTGTTGCGGCTGGTGAACGTGGAAAGTTAGTTTGGTGAATTGAAACGCACGTACAGCTAAAACGCACATAGATCTGAGGAAATCCAAAAGTTAATCTTAAATGTGGTAATTCCAAAGGTTAATCAGTTAAAAGTGGCAATCATGTGGTGGTACAGTAATTTCTTAATATGATTAGGTAAATGTTAAAAAGTAAACAGGTTAACTGATGCATTCAAAAATACAAGGAAGTTATGAAGAGTAAATCACATTCATTGATTTGGGAGGACGACTAATAATATTTCAGCGATTTCAATTGTTAGCCATCAGATTAGAATTTTAGATTAAAAGGTGATTAATTGTGCCCATCTCCATTATGTATACACATTTGGGCGTAATTAACCAAAAATTCTGCTCTGTTGATCGTGCCACGACCCAAATTAATTTTTCTGATAAGTGCAATAAAAAAATCAGCTCCACAACACTGTTCCGGACCCTGGCATGTTACATTGAAAGACCCCCAGACTTTACAATAATCTATTGCCAGTGGAATGGAATTAGCAGTCTAGGCTCTATGTATTTGCTTGTGCATTTATAGTGAGGTAATAATCCCAGAACCTATTGTGAAACTTTAAAAGCAGGTCGCGCTTTACCTTCCAATAGGCTTAGATTTCTGCAAGCCAAATACCCCACGTAGCTAGAAGCGGAAGAGAGCGAATCAAACTCGGCGTACTCTCTTGAAAAAAGACCCGAAAAAATTCAGATATAAAATCCTTATATCACAATCGACCCAGCTTCTGACTGACTTCTATGTCCTTCCATACTTGACAAGAGAACAAACACTCTAGAAATAAGTGTTGGTTGGATTCATCTGAGCATCTACATAGTTAGCAAATGATCTTCCCTCTTTTCTGCAGCCGATCCCATGTTAATACATGATTCTTTAGAATCAACTAGAAAAAAAGCTTGCTTTTTGGAGAACCTTTGATTTTCTAGAGAGCTTTATACCACCAGCATGCATCTCCAGCTACAATGCTTGCTAGGGCAAGGTATCCAAGTTTGGTAATGTGTTTTCCACCATCGTTTAGATAGCACCAAATCAACTCATCGCTGGAATCAATGAGAAAGATATGTACATTTCTTAAGGCAAAAATGTAATTTGACCACTCCTCAATCCAATGATCCTCCAAACCAATATCCAACCCATTTGCCCAATGTTGATACCAAAAGTTAAACTGATTAATATCCCCAATACAATTGAGGGTGAAAATTCCAAGGCCACGAAGTCTTTCCACTAGAGCATTTGAAAGAAAACTTTGTTCACTGATGCCAATGATAACATCAACCCCTATTCGAACATTACGACCCAAATCTACTTTCCAAGCCAAAAACTGATTAATCAAAGGAAAATACGAGAGACAACTTTCCATTCATTCGATACACATAGAACATTTTTATTTGGTTGTCATACCCAATCTAGAAGAGAACCTGGATCAAGATATTGGCAATGAGTATATGACTCCACAAACTCTCGATGGATAAGAAAACCCATGGTTTTTTAGTTGTCAGGGCCCTTCCAAACCTTTAGACCCCATCCTCCAAGTATTTTGGCTTTTGAGATCATTTTCCAACTAGCCACGTGGGACCCCTTATATTTTGGATCATCCTTCCAAAGATAATTAAAATAGAGTTTGCGGATACGAACTAACACCCCTTTCTAGATACCGACCAATAGATGCCAATAGATTGAAATTGCTTCAAGCACCGACTTTATAAGAACTAATCTAGCCCCGTGAGATAGCCACTTGTTACACCATAATTGTATCCTTTTCTCAATCCGAGTCACCAACCATGCCCAATCCCCTACTCCATAGTTATTAGGTTTTAGATTGAAACCTAGGTATCTGTATTGGGTTGTTATATTCTTTGCAGTGATAGAACAATCATCTGATTGTCTAGTCGAGGTGGATTGACTAGGTGAAGGATCGACTAACGATTCAAGTCGAGTCGATGGTTACGTCGAGGTCGAAATGATCGAGGCGGTCAACGGGAGTTCGAGTGGAAAACGATTGAAGACTGAATAGAGGTCAGCTGGTAATCCAACTAGTAATCGACTGTAATAGAATCCCGAGATTTGTAGGATTTGTAGCCAATTATCTGCATGGATTTGTAACCAGTTTTTGGGCTCCAAGATTTAGGGTTTTGCATGTTGTAAAGCCTATAAATGAGGCGTGTTTTCATACTGTAGAAGCTAATAGTAATCATTAGATCAATCTTTGCAGAGGTTGTTGGTCATGTAGATGTAAGTTGAATTGTCTACAGGGTTGTTCTTGTGTAAAAAAAGAGAGTATGATGATGATTGTGTCTTAGGTGTAGACCAAGGTCAATCATGTAACTCTTTATTCAGAATGAATAAGACAACAAGAGAGAAAGATGCTCAAGGAATGTTTCTTTTCTCGTTTGGGTTTCCAACATTAAATCTTTGTGTATTGTGTGTCATTCGTTTTCTTCTTTAAATTTGTCTTCTCTTTTCCTACTAGGTTTAGCATGGAAGTCTATTTCCTAACCTGTGGTATCAGAGCTTAAGTGTGTAGATATTGGATCTGAGCTAAACCCTAGGTCTAGTGAGAGTTGTAAGTCAGAGATATTTAGAGTTGTGCTTGAAAGAATGGCAAGCAGTTCGAGGATAGAGATCAAAAAATTCAATGGTCATAATTTTGGGCTTTGGAAGCTTAAAATTGAATATCTCCTTGTAGATCGAAAACAATGGGCATCGGTCTATCCAAGTACCATTCTGACAGGTATACCTTGAATGCTCAGGTGAAGACTTGGCCAAGAAACTGTGGGACAAGTTGGGAAGCTTGTACCAGTCAAAATCTCGGCTAAATAAGCTATTCCTTAGAAAGAAATTGTATCTTCTGAGGATGAGTGATGGGAGCTCGGTAATTGAGCGTTTGAATGCATTCAATACCAAGGATAATTTTAAGAATGGAAATTTATCTTAAAATGTCGAAAGTACCATGGGAAGCGATCTGTCCAAGTACCATTTTGACAGGTATGTCAAGAGAAGAATGGGAGAAACTTGAAAGAAGAGAATTGAGTACGATTCGACTTTGTCTTGCAGATTCAATGATGTTGAATGCTCAGGTGAAAACTCGACCAAGAAACGGTGGGACAAGTTGGGAAGCTTGTACTAGTCGAAATCTTGGGTAAATAAGTTGTTCCTCAAAAAGAAATTGTATCTTCCGAGGATGAGTGATGGGAGCTTGATAACTGTGCATTTGAATGTAAATTTAATAATGTACCAGGGATAATTTTAAGAATGTAAATTTATCTTAAAATGTAGAAATCTTGGCGAATCTTACTAGTCCTTAATATGCAAACTATAAAATGTTTGGCAATATTTTTGTAAAAATATTCAAAAATATAAGGATTTTATATAGTTTCTATAAAATTTGGGCAATTTTTAATGGAAAATAATTTTATTGTATGGATTTTGGGCGGATCATTTTTAGAAAAAATGAAAACTGGCGAATCTTTTTTTGGAGAAAAAATGGAAAATTTGGCGAAATTTAGCCCCTAAAATTCTCCCTGTTCAATATTGTAATAAGTTAGTTATCGTCTTTGGATATTAAAATCATCAAGGAGGATAAATGTATAAAATCATGTTATGTTCTTTGCCAGACTCCTGAGATAGTTTAGTTGTGGCTATAAGGAGTAATTTGATCACATTAGCACTAGAAGACATGGTTTCATCTCTATTATCAAAAGAAATGAGACGAAAGAACATGGAAGGATCAAACAAAGATGCCTTAATGGAGATAGGTCGACCGATCAACAGAGATAAAGGAAAATTATCTGGTAGAAATTCTAAGTCGAAGGGTAGATCTAAATCCTTGGTTTAGTCGACGGAAAGTTGTTGGAAAAGTAATAAAGTTGGGAATTACAAAAGTGGTTGCAAGTCAAAGGTGATAGAAGTCAATATAGGATCCAACAAGAAGCAGTGAATTGAGAGAAAGACTACTCCGGATAAACGAGGTGATGTGTATCTGGCATTGACCAGTACATAGTCGGATCAAGATGTTTGGTTGATCGACTCAGAAGTTTCCTTTCATATGACACTTCATAGAGATTGCTTCTACGAATATGAGAGATATAAAGGGGGAGATGTGTTCTTAGTGGGAAACCCAAAAACCAAAATTGTTGTATGGGGAAGATTTTGACTGATACTGTAGGATGGGAGGAGTAGAACCCTTCTAGGTGTTCTACATATTATGGGTTTGGAAAGAAACCTAATATCTATCAACAAGATCAGTGATGCAAGTGTGCACACTATATTTCAAAAGGATACGTGCAAAATGGTCACAAATGTAATGGTCTTAATGAAAGGAGTTTGAATTGGAACCTTATACAAGTTGTTAGGGAATTTCAACTCGATTGGTTGTAACATCATTTATGTTCCTGAAGTCGACTTGAATTTGAGTCAACACAACTCATCTTGGGATGAGTCGATTCAAACCGACTCAACAGTTCTTCGTCAAGTCAACTCGACCATGTTATGACACTAGAGGATGGGACACATTTGAGAAAAATGACTGAGCTATGCACAACAAAAGTATATTGGTCGAAGGTTTTCCTGATTGTAATTTGGAAGTTGATTTTTGTGAACATCGCATATATGGAAAAAAAAAATCGGGTTAGGTTACCATCTGGAGAGACAAGGGAAAAGGGGATTCTAGAATTGATAGTGATGTGTTTGGGCTTGTAAGATCCCTTCACTTGTTGTATCCATGTATTATGTCTCCTTCATAGATGATTTTTCCAGGAAGACATGGATATATTTCTTGAGGAAGAAAACAAAGGTTTCTGATAAATTCAAAGAGTTTAAATCTCTTGTGGAAAACCAGACAAATAAGAATATCAAGGTGTTGATAACTGACAATGGTGGTGAATTCTGTGAAAATGATTTTGATCAGTTCTACAAGAGTGTGGCATAGTACGCCAAAATACCACACCATACACCCCACAAAAAAATGGATTCGTTGATAGAATGAATTAGACATTGATGGACAAGGCAAGGAGCATTCTCATTGGTGTTGGGCTCACACAATAATTCTGAGCAGAAGCAATCGACACTGCAAAATATTTGGTAAATAGGTCTCCTTCATTAACTCTAGTCGACATGACTCCAAATGAGGTACTATGGTTGGGTAAGAAGCCTTTTCTTTCACATCTCAAAGTATTAATTGGCTATGATGCATTCTACATGTTCTCAAGGAAAAGAGGAGAAAGTTGGACAAGAAGGTAGTCAAATGTATTTTCATTGGGTACAAAGAAGGAATGAAAGGATATAAGCTCTAGGACTCGACATCAAGGAAAAAAATGTACACTCGAGATGTGGTCTTCAGGGAAGTTGGTGTAACTTCTGAGTCTGAAGAGGTTCAAACAGAAAAAGATCCAAAGAAGGTGAGGTTTGAACTGAGGAATGAAGAAGATGATTTAGATTAGTCAACTGAATCATATGAAGAGGTGGAACAACCAACCTCGATTGTAAGGAGGTATAAATGAGTAAGAAAACCAATTGAAAGGTATAGTCCACTTGATTTCCATTCCACATTTGTGTTAATTGTGACTAACGAGGAGCCCAAGTCAATCAGGGAGGCAATTGACTCAATAGAGGGTAGAATCTGCAAGGACGCCATGGTTGAAGAGATGAAATCATTGCACAAGAATAAGACATGGGATTTGGTTGAATTACCTAGTGGAAGAAAAGCTATCGGTAGAAAGTGGGTGTTTAAGAAAAAGATGAATGTAGCAGGACAAGTCGAGAAATTCAAAGCTCAACTGGTAGCAAAAGGATATTCCCAAGTCGAATGAGTTGAATTCGGTGAGATTTTTTCCCCTTTTCCAAAACTAACTTCTGTTAGAGTACTAATGTCTCTTGTTGTATAATTTGATCTCAAGATAGAGAAAATGGATGTGAATATAACATTCCAACATGGGGAACTGGAAGAAGAAATCTACAGGAAACAATCTGAAGGATTTACAGTAAAGGGAAAGAAAGAGCTAGTGTGCAAATTGAAGAGATCCCTTTATGGTCTAAAGAAATCACCAAGGATGCGGTATTGAAATTTGACACATACATCCTTAGTTTTGTATTTTTGAGAAGAAAGGATAATCATTGTGTATATTCCAAGGAAGAAGATGGGAATTTCATATATGTAGCATTGTATTTCGACGATATATTGTTGGTCATAAACAACATGGATGCAATAAAGGAAGTGAAGAAGCATCTATCCTTCAAGTTCAACATGAAAGATATTGGCGGAACAAAATTCATTCTGGGAATGGAGATCAAGAGAGATCGGGCAATTAGAAGGCTTTAGTTGAACCAAAGGAAGTACATTGAAACAATCTTGAAGTGTTTCAACATGCAGGATTGCAAACTAGTTAAGGTGTCAATTCCTATGGGAGAAAAACTAATTGTTGAACAATGTCCAAAGACACAAGAAGAAATAGAGGACATGGCACATGTTCCCTGTGCAAGTGTTGTTGATATTCTGATGTATGCAATGGTTTGCACTCGATCAATTATTGTTCATGCAGTGGAATTTTTTAGTAGATACATGTCGACACATGGGAAAGAGCACTAGATTGTTGTCAAGAGAGTGTTCATGTATTTATGTGGCATGGAATATTATGTTATATGCTACCAAGGGGAGCCTAAAGGTGACAATGAAGCACATGGTTTTTTTGACATCTATTGGACTTGAGCTATGGATCGATGAAGGTTGACTAGTGGATGTGTATTCAAGATGTTCAATGGAGAAATTAGTTGGATGAGTAAGCAACAGGAAGTTGTAGCCCTGTTGATAATAGAATTTGAATACATGGCAGCCACTCATGGCAACAAATAAGTAGTATGGATGCAATGGTTGTGTTCAGGTTCTAGGTTTGAGCAGAGAGATATGAAGATAAACCGTGACAGTCAAAGCACAATATTCCTAGCAAAGAACCCAACATACTATTCTAGGATGAAGCATATTGATGTACAATACCATTTCGTGAGATACATAGTGGAAAGAAACAAGGTGTTGTTGGAGAAGCTAGACACATTGGAAAACATAGTTGACTCTTTGATCAAGTAAGTGAGTGTTGTGAATTTCTCTTGGTGTAGAGAGGAAATGGACATCATTGCCCTGGGTCTATGAAAAAAAGTTCAGGTTCTCATGTTTTAGCAAAGAAGACAACAAAGGGGAGAATGTTGGGTTGTTATATCCTTTGTAGTGATAGAACAGTCATTCGACTGTCTAATCAAGGTGGATCGACTAGGTGAAGGATCGACCGACGAGTCAAGTTGAGTCGATGGTTACATCAAGGTCAAAGTGATCAACTAGAAATTTGAAAGTTGAGGTGGAAGATAGAAGGTTTATAGGAGGTCGAGTGGCAACTAACTGAAGATCGACTAGAGGTCAACTGGTAATTTCACTGGTATTTGACTGTAAAAAAAACTTGAGATTCGTGGGAATTGTAGCCAATGATCGGCATGGATCTCTAACCATTTTTGGGGCACCACGATTTAGGGTTTTTCATGTTGTAATTCCTATAAATAAGGTGTGTTGTAATACTGTAGAAGCTAATCGTAATCATTAGATCAATCTTTAGGAGAGTTTGTTGGTCATGTAGATGTAAGATGAGTTGATTGCAAGGTTGTTCTTGTGTAAATAAAAAGAGCACGATGATGATTATGTCTTAGGTGTAGACCAAGGTTAGTCATGTAACTCTTTATTCTAAATGAATAAGACAATAAGAGGGCAAGACACTCAAGGAATGCTAGTTTTTTTTCCGTTTGGGTTTACAGGGTAAAATATCTATGTATTGTGTGCCATTTATTTTCTTCTTTAAATTTGTCTTCTCTTTTCCTACTAGGTTTAGTATAGAAGTCTATTTCCTAACAATTTGAACTTTTCTCCCATCTCTTGGATTGAGAAATAAAAAGAAGAGAGAAGATACAATGATACTGATCTTGGGCCTTTGGAAGGTATATGGAGGATTTTTTAGAATTGATAACCATACCTGTGGCCTCGTAGAACATCATCAAGATATATTTCAAGCATTTTCCATCTAATTTTGTGCAATAACAAAAGATGAGGACATCATATACAAAAAACAAATGAGTGATATTTAAAGAACAGACCAAACACAAACCATGAAAAACATTTAATCTTTTAGCTTCTGAGATCACCCTACTTAGGCCATCAACAACCAGCACAAATAAGTAGGGAGAGAGAGGACATCCCTGACAAAGGCCTCAATTTGGCTAGAAGAAAGGTGAACCAACCCCATTTATTAGCACAGTGGAGGAAATAGAAGAAACACATGCCATGATCCGCTTAACCAGTTCTAAATCGAAACCCACTTGGAGTAGCATGAGGTGAAGCATTAATAACCAAGAAACCCTGTGACAGGCATTGGATAGGTCAATATTGAAAAATGAAATAAGGTGCTTGAGTGATTTAATCATGTGCAAACCCTCTTGAGAAGACCTGACAACATCATGGATTGACCGACCTTTTAAAAATCCAAATTGCTCCGCATAAATAATATTTGTGAGATTCGGTTTTAAGCAGCTTGCAATGAGCTTAGAAATTGTTTTGTAGAGGCTATTACAAAGAGCTATCAGTCTAAAATCACTGAAAGATATCGGGTTATCTGATTTAGGAATAACCACTATGAATGTGGCAGTAATATTGCGAAGTACCTTACCTAAGGTATGGACCTCCTCAACCACCCACAACAAGTCAATTTCCATGATTTCAAAGAATTGCTCAAAACATTCAATGGACCAGCCATCCGGCCTAGGGATTTTGTCCTTTTTGAAGGATGAAATTACCCCTTTTAATTCATCTATGGAGATCTCATAGACCAATTCAACATTTGTTTCTTCATCAACAATATTAGGGAAGTAAGTTGGTTGTTTTAGCATAGAGTCCATCCTGATGTGCTCTGGTTATTTAAAAAGATCATTGAAATGATTGACATCGACCAAAGAAATATTTTTGAACCCCCGAACTAAGTTCCCATTCTCATCCTCCAATTCCCAAATAGTATTTTTTCTTTTCCTATAATTGGAAAACCTCTCAAAAAAATTGTATTTTGGTTGCCTACTTCCATCCAAATCACATGACTTTTAAGTTTTTAGGAGTGCTCTTGTTCCAATAATAATGTGTGCCTTTTAGATTCCAACAATATAAAATCTTCCACCGCCTTGGAATCTCCCTGTTGAGTGTTTGAATAATCATGGAAGCTCGCTAACTATTATTCAATTGACTGTGAATCCCACCCATATACCCTCCACCTTTCTTTAGCCCAAACAATGACACAACTCTTTAGTCTTTTCAAATTTTAAACAAATTTGGCACTCGCCAAAGAAGGATCTAGTTTATATGCTTTCCAATTATCATGAACTAAAGTTTTGAACTCCTCCAATTTTTCCCAAGTCGATTTGTATTTGAAAGGTGACTCGAGCCACACTGAAGGATGTCCCAATTCGAGAAGAATTGGGTAATGATTGGAAGCTCGGATTTGACCCACCCATGTTCGGTATAACCCAACATCATTCAACAGATCAAGAGATGCCAAAAAGTGATCAAGACACTTTGCAATTCCATCCTGTCCTTTCTGATTGTTTATCCAAGTAGGAAGAAATAATACTAGTTCAATGTTAATCAATCCATTGTGTTCAATCTAATCCCAAAAGAACAGAACAAATTTGTCATCTCTAGCCATAGATCCCCAAATTTCCTCTTTACTAACAATAAATTTTAGGTCTACGCAAATACTTATATCATCAAACCTTAAACACTGCATGCCAAATAGACGAGACCAAAAGGCCTCTATACCTTCATACAACCCATAAAGGTTTAGAACGGTAAATTGTTGATTCAATTCCAAACTGAAAATATCGGTACAAATTCCTGAAGGAATGGAAAATCAATTGATCAATTTACACTGAGGAGACAGACTTGTAAGAAGACCTCCAAAATTACCTATAGAATCAATCTCGAAAATCTCTAACTAGAAGTAGTTTATCCAATTATGAGGTCAAAGATACACAAGAACCCATAGTTTATTGGACTAACACCAATGACAAAATTTCCTTTTCAATAAGATGACGAAGGGATAATTTCTTTGTCCTCCTCCCAAGGCCTCAGATTTTGACAGACAAAAGTTTAATGAGTTCAATTGGGATGGAGTTTTTCCTACTCTAAGAATCCCTGAAATAAGAAGCTTTCAAATTCTTAAATAGAAATATATCTGAATATAGGATAAAATTGGAAATATTTTTGAATATAAAATATAATTTTAGTTTTTCTATTTATTTTTATGTTAAATAATATCCAAAGTTAATATCTTTTTTGTTTTGTTGAATATTAAAGTGATATATTTTTAAATGACCATATAGTTTTTAGAATATATATAAAAAATATAAACAAACTCATAATTACATGTGTGGATAGTTACAAGCTTGAAAATTCATATATATTTGGGACATTATTTTCATAACACCTCCTTTTATTTTGTAAAAGTATCTTAAACGTCAGGTCTTCTATAATCATGTATTATGTCATGCATATTTAAATAATGTATTTTTCATTTTATTTAAATAAATAGTGCAATTTTTCTCTAAAAAAAAATATTATAAATAATATTTTGTTTTGTTTGTTAAATTTTTTTTTCTCAATACTACCAATATTATCATTTTATGATCAAACATGATTGTGTAGAAAAATGTGACACCATTAGTGTTTGGTTGTGGTTTTGTTTGTGTTATTTAATATTGATTTAATAGATATTAAAAGACAACATCTTCTTACAATTTTATATGATTCTTTAGAAAAGTTGAATACCATTTTGTATTTGGTTATGTATTGATTTATTATTAATGTAAATTTATATCAATTTTCAATTTATAAATATAGAGGAATCACATTTTTTTAAGTGTATTTTTTTATCATTTAAAATAAATCTAAAAATATTAATATTTTTATAAATATTATAGATAAGATATTTACATAAAAATATAAAAATATTCTTTACCTATATCCATCTTAAATAATAATAAAAAGTACACATACACGTTTACAAATTTATTTAGTTTCAATATTTGAGATATCCTTATAAATCTAACCACCTATAAATCTACTCACTTATAAGTATTATATGTCCTTTGAAACGTAAAAATAAATGCTACCCACCCACATGATAAACATGAAAACATATTTTATCACTTAGTCCCATAAATCCACTAAATTTGAGCACACCAGCGATATTCTATTTGGAGCTACTTATAGATAATATTTAACAAATATTATATTTTATTTCGATCCAACTAAACTAAAAATAATCAAGGCCTTCCGTCCTAGCGAACATTTCATGTTCTGTTCGAATCCAACGAGCGGGCGAATTGTTCGGTTCGAATCCGACGGTCGGCATAGTCCCACGTTGCTGGATTGACTTGTCACCGTACAATCAGACCATGTGATTTGTATGGGATGTTAACACTTACAGTGCAGGGAGCTGCCTGACCGATCACATGAACGAACTTCAAACTAAATTACAATCGAAATAACAGAAAATGTGAAAGGCAGGGCAGCTGTCTTGAAAAAGGATTGAGTAGGTTATTAGTTCATTTTTTTTTTCTAAGAGATGTTATTTAGTCAAATCTGCCTTAAAACACGGTGAAACTGATAAAACTATGCAATTTTAATTTTAATTGTTATATTTAAATTTTAAATTTATTATAAATATATAATTTTATGTATAGCTTGAGTGGGTTTAATGGTTAAGAACATTTGTTTCTTCTTAAAAGATTTGACTGTAACCTTAAAAATAAATTATTATTATTATTAATTAAGATACATTTATTTTCTAGGAGATATTATTGAGTCAAATCTGACTTAAAAAGTGTGAAACTAATAAAATTGATTCGAAGTCATTACAAAATAAATAAATAAATTATTATATAGTTTTAATGGTTATATTTGAATATTAAATTTATTATAAATAAATAAATTTATAATTAAGATATATTTGTTATTTATATTTTTTTTTCTTTGAAAAATATTGTAATTTAATTTCAAAGAAAGAGTTATAGTTTACAAAATATATATTGTAGGAATATATGTGATAGGTTGATAGTTTAAACCTTCTAAGTTTTGGCTCTTTTGCGAGGATATTATTAACCAAAAATTCTGCTCTATTGATCGTGCCACGACCCAAATTAATTTTTCTGAAAAGTGCAATAAAAAAATCAGCTCCACAACACTGTTATGGACCCTAGCATGTTACATTGAAAGACCCCCAAACTTTACAATAATCTATTGCCAGTGGAATGGAATTAGCAGTCTAGGCTCTATGTATTTGCTTGTGCATTTATAGTGAGGTAATAATCCCAGAACCTGTTGTGAAACTTTAAAAGCAGGTTGCGCTTTACCTTCCAATAGGCTTAGATTTCTTGCAAGCCAAATACCCCACGCAACTAGAAGGGGAAGAGAGTGAATCAAACTCGACGTACTCTCTTGAAAAAAGACCCGAAAAAATTCAGATATAAAGTCCTTATATCACAATCGACCCAACTTCTGAGTGACTTCTATGTCCTTCCATACTTGACAAGAGAACAAACACTCTAGAAATAAGTGTTGGTTGGATTCATCTGAGCATCTACATAGGTAGCAAATGCCTGGGCCAATCTTAATCTTCCCTCTTTTCTGCAGCCGATCCCATGTTAATACATGATTCTTTAGAATCAACTAGAAAAAAAGCTTGCTTTTTGGAGAACCTTTGATTTTCTAGAGAGCTTTATACCACCAACATGCATCTCTAGTTACAATGCTTGCTAGGGCAAGGTATCCAAGTTTGGTAATGTGTTTTCCACCATCGTTTAGATAGCACCAAATCAACTCATCCCTGGCATCAATGAGAAAGATATGTACATTTCTTAAGGCAAAAATGTAATTTGACCACTCCTCAATCCAATGATCCTCCAAACCAATATTCAACCCATTTTCCCAATGTTGATACCAAAAGTTAAACTGATTAATATCCCCAATACAATTGAGGGTGAAAATTCCAAGGCCACGAAGTCTTTCCACTAGAGCATTTGAAAGAAAACTTTGTTCACTGATGCCAATGATATCATCAACCCCTATTCGAACATTACGACCCAAATCTACTTTCCAAGCCAAAAACCGATTAATCAAAGGAAAATACGAGAGACAACTTTCCATTGATTTGATACACATAGAACATTTTTATTTGGTTGTCATACCCAATCTAGAAGAGAACCTGGATCAAGATATTGGCAATGAGTATATATGACTCCACAGACTCTCGATGGATAAGAAAACCCATGGTTTTTTAGTTGTCAGGGCCCTTCCAAACCTTTAGACCCCATCCTCCAAGTATTTTGGCTTTTGAGATCATTTTCCAACTAGCCACATGGGACCCCTTATATTTTGGATTGTCCTTCCAAAGATAATTAAAATAGAGTTTTTGGATACGAACTAACACCCCTTTCTAGATACCGACCAATAGATGCCAATAGATTGAAATTGCTTCAAGCACCAACTTTATAAGAACTAATCTAGCCCCGTGAGATAGCCACCTGTTACACCAGAATTGTATCATTTTCTCAATCCGAGTCACCAACCATGCCCAATCCCCTACTCCATAGTTATTAGGTTTTAGATTGAAACCTAGGTATTTGTATTGGGTTGTTATATTCTTTGTAGTGATAGAACAATCATCTAATTGTCTAGTCGAGGTGGATCGACTAGGTGAAGGATCGACTAACGATTCAAGTCGAGTCGATGGTTACGTCGAGGTCAAAATGATTGAGGCGGTCGACGAGAGTTCGAGTGGCAAACGACTGAAGACTAATTAGAGGTCAACTGGTAATCCAACTAGTAATCGACTGTAATAGAATCCCGAGTTTTGTAGGATTTGCAGCCAATTATCTGCATGGATTTGTAACCAGTTGTTGGGCTCTAAGATTTAGGGTTTTGCATGTTGTAAAGCCTATAAATGAGGCGTGTTGTCATACTGTAGAAGCTAATAGTAATCATTAGATCAATCTTTGCAGAGGTTGTTGGTCATGTAGATGTAAGTTGAATTGTCTACAGGGTTGTTCTTGTGTAAAAAAAGAGAGTATGATGACGATTGTGTCTTAGGTGTAGACCAAGGTCAATCATGTAACTCTTTATTCTGAATGAATAAGACAACAAGAGAGAAAGATGCTCATGGAATGTTGTTTTTCGCGTTTGGGTTTCCAACATAAAATCTTTGTGTATTGTGTGTCATTCATTTTCTTCTTTAAATTTGTCTTCTCTTTTCCTACTAGGTTTAGTGTGGAAGTCTATTTCCTAACCTGTGGTATCAGAGCTTAAGTGTGTAGATATTGGATCTGAGCTAAACCCTAGGTCTAGTGAGAGTTGTAAGTCAAAGATATTTAGAGTTGTGCTTGAAAGAATGGCAAGCAGTTTGAGGATAGAGATCGAAAAATTCAATGGCCATAATTTTGGGCTTTGGAAGCTTAAAATTGAATATCTCCTTGTAGATCGAAAACAATGGGCATCGATCTATCCAAGTACCATTCTGATAGGTATACCTTGAATGCTCAGGTGAAGACTTGGCCAAGAAACTGTGGGACAAGTTGGGAAGCTTGTACCAGTCGAAATCTCGGGTAAATAAGTTGTTCCTTAGAAAGAAATTGTATCTTCTAAGGATGAGTGATGGGAGCTCGGTAATTGAGCATTTGAATGCATTCAATACCAAGGATAATTTTAAGAATGGAAAGTTATCTTAAAATGTTGAAAGTACCATGGGAAGTGAACTATCCAAGTACCATTTTGATAGGTATGTCAAGAGAAGAATGGGAGAAACTTGAAAGAAGAGAATTGAGTACGATTCAACTTTGTCTTGTAGATTCAATGATGTTGAATGCTCATGTGAAAACTCGACCAAGAAACGGTGGGACAAGTTGGGAAGCTTGTACTAGTTGAAATCTTGGGTAAATAAGTTGTTCCTCAGAAAGAATTGTATCTTCTGAGGATGAGTGATGGGAGCTCGGTAACTGAGCATTTGAATGCATTCAATACCAGGGATAATTTTAAGAATCTAAATTTATCTTAAAATGTAGAAATCTTGGCGAATCTTACTAGTCCTTAATATGCAAACTATAAAATGTTTGGCAATATTTTTGTAAAAATATTCAAAAATATAAGGATTTTATATAGTTTCTATAAAATTTGGGTAATTTTTAATGGAAAATAATTTTATTGTATGGATTTTGGGCAGATCATTTTTAGAAAAAAATGAAAATTGGAGAATCTTTTTTTGGGGAAAAAATGGAAAATTTGGCGAAATTTAGCCCCTAAAATTCTCCCTGTTCAATATTGTAATAAGCTAGTTATCGTCTTTGGATATTAAAATCATCGAGGAGGATAAATGTATAAAATCATGTTATGTTCTTTGCCAGACTCCTGAGATAGTTTAGTCGTGGCTATAGGGAGTAATTTGATCACATTAGCACTAGAAGACATGGTTGCATCTCTATTATCAAAAGAAATGAGATGAAAGAACATGGAAGGATCGAACAAAGATGCCTTAATGGAGATGGGTCGACCGATCAACAGAGATAAAGGAAAATTATCTGGTAGAAAGTCTAAGCTGAAGGGTAGATCTAAATCCTTGGTTTAGTCGATGAAAAGTTGTTGGAAAAGCAATAAAGTTGGGAATTACAAAAGCGGTTGCAAGTCGAAGGTGATAGAAGTCAATATAGGATCCGACAAGAAGCAGTCAATTGAGAGAAAGACTACTCCGGATAAATGAGGTGATGTGTATCTAGCATTGACCAGTACATAGTCGGATCAAGATGTTTGGTTGATTGACTTAGAAGTTTCCTTTCATATGACACTTCATAGAGATTGCTTCTACGAATATGAGAGATATAAAGGGGGACATGTGTTCTTGGTGGGAAACTCAAAAACCAAAATTGTTGTATGGGGAAGATTTTGACTGATACTGTAGGATGGGAGGAGTAGAACCCTTCTAAGTGTGCTACATATTATGGGTTTGGAAAGAAACCTGATATCTATCAACAAGATCAGTGATGCAAGTGTGCACACTATATTTCAAAAGGATACGTGCAAAATGGTCACAAATGTAATGGTCTTAATGAAAGGAGTTTGAATTGGAACCTTATACAAGTTGTTAGGAAATTTCAACTCGATTGGATGCAACATCATTTATGTTCCTGAAGTCGACTTGAATTTGACTCAACACGACTCAACTGTTCTTCGTCAAGTCAACTCGACCATGTTATGACACTAGAGGATGGGACACATTTGAGAAAAATGACTTTGAGCTATGCACAACAAAAGTATATTGGTCGAAGGTTTTCCTAATTGTAATTTGGAAGTTGATTTTTGTGAACATCGCATATATGGAAAAAACAAATCAGGTTAGGTTACCATCTGGAGAGACAAGGGAAAAGGGGATTTTAGAATTGATTCATAGGGATGTGTTTGGGCTTGTAAGATCCCTTCACTTGTTGTATCCATGTATTATGTCTCCTTCATAGATGATTTTTCCAGTAAGACATGGATATATTTCTTGAGGAAGAAAACAAAGGTTTCTGATAAATTCAAAGAGTTTAAATCTCTTGTGGAAAACCAGACAAATAAGAATATCAAGGTGTTGATAACTGACAATGGTGGTGAATTCTGTGAAAATGATTTTGATCAGTTCTGCAAGAGTGTGGCATAGTATGCCAAAATACCACACCATACACCCCACAAAAAAATGGATTTGTTGATAGAATGAACCAGACATTGATGGACAAGGCAAGGAGCATTCTCATTGGTGTTGGGCTTGCACAATAATTCCGAGCAGAAGCAATCGACACTGCAAAATATTTGGTAAATAGGTCTCCTTCGTTAACTCTAGTTGACATGACTCCACATGAGGTATGGTTGGGTAAGAAGCCTTTGCTTTCACATCTCAAAGTATTAATTGGCTATGATGCATTTTGCACGTTCTCAAGGAAAAGAGGAGAAAGATGGACAAGAAGGTAGTCAAATGTATTTTCACTGGGTACAAAGAAGGAATGAAAGGATATAAGCTCCAGGAATCGACATTAAGGAAAACAATGTACACTCGAGATGTAATCTTCAGGGAAGTTGGTGTAACTTCCGAGTCTGAAGAGGTTCAAACAGAAAAATATCCAAAGAAGGTGAGGTTTGAACTGAGGAATGAAGAAGACGATTTAGATTAGTCAAATGAATCAGATGAAGAGGTGGAACAACCAACCTCGATTGTAAGGAGGTATAAATGAGTAAGAAAACCAATTGAAAGGTATAGTCCACTTGATTTCCATTCCACATTTTTGTTAATTGCGACTAACGAGGAGCCCAAGTCAGTCAGGGAGGCAATCGACTCAATAGGGGGTAGACTCTGGAAGGACACCATGGTTGAAGAGATGAAATCATTGCACAAGAATAAGACATGGGATTTGGTTGAATTACCTAGTGGAAGAAAAGCTATCGGTAGAAAGTGGGTGTTTAAGAAAAAGATGAATGTAGCAGGACAATTCGAGAAATTCAAAGCTCAACTGGTAGCAAAAGGATATTCCCAAGTCAAAGGAGTCGAATTCGGTGAGATTTTTTCCCCTTTTCCAAAACTAACTTCTGTTAGAGTACTAATGTCTCTGCTTGTATAATTTGATCTCAAGATAGAGAAAATGGATGTGAATATAACATTCCAACATGGGGAACTGGAAGAAGAAATCTACAGGAAACAATTTGAAGGATTTACAGTAAAGGGAAAGAAAGAGCTAGTGTGCAAATTGAAGAGATCCCTTTATGGTCTAAAGAAATCACCAAGGATGCGGTATTGAAATTTTGACACATACATCCTTAGTTTTGTATTTTTGAGAAGCAAGGATAATCATTGTGTATATTCCAAGGAAGAAGATGGGAATTCCATATATGTAGCATTGTATTTCGACGATATGTTGTTGGTCGGAAACAACATGGATGCAATAAAGGAAGTGAAGAAGCATCTATCCTTCAAGTTCAACATGGAAGATATTGGTGAAACAAAATTCATTCTGGGAATGGAGATCAAGAGAGATTGGGCAATTAGAAGGATTTAGTTGAACCAAAGGAAGTACATTGAAACAATCTTGAAGTGTTTCAACATGCAGGATTGCAAACTAGTTAAGGTGTCAATTCCTATGGGAGAAAAACTAATTGTTGAACAATGTCCATGATCCGGATTATTTTCGGCACGAAATGAGAGCGGAGATATAATAAATAAATGCACAAAGATATTGCAGATATTCAATAATATAACAGAAATGTATCAGAGATGCAACCATAAACACAGGTATACAATAATACACGATTTCTATTAATGAAATAAATGTACAGAGACTGTAAAATATAGAGTGAAAGACTCGCTAGAATGGTGGTAGCTTATCTCTGAGAAGAGATGTGACGGCTACTCCCATCCGTGAGAAGATGATTATTACAATGAGGCTCTAAGGGCCTTTTTAACATAAGTAAAATCCAAAACCCTAACCCTGGAAGATGAAAAGCCAAAAGGTTTGTGGGCCTCGATGGGGGTAGTTGATACGTCAACTTCCCAGGGGCGTAACTTTTTCATACGATCTCCGTTTGGGGCACTCAATAGCTCGTTGGAAATATATATCCAAGAACTAAAACTTTTGGGTGAGAAATATCAATCTACGATCCATGTTGCTCCCCGTTTTCTCAAAAAACATCGTCTAGGGCCTCAAAATGGCCCTGGAAGTTAAAAACTGCTAAAAATAGTAAATTACCAAAATTGTCGGAAACATGTTTTGGGCCAATTGGAGAAGGTGGGTGGCCACCGATATCCACCTGGATCAGTACAAAGACACAAGAAGAAATAGAGGACATGGCACATGTTCCCTGTGCAAGTGTTGTTGGTATTCTGATGTATGCAATGGTTTGCACTCGATTAATTATTGCTCATGCAGTGGAATTTTTTAGTAGATACATGTCGACACATTGGAAAGAGCACTAGATTGTTGTCAAGAGAGTGTTCATGTATTTATGTGGCACAAAATATTATGCTATATGCTACCAAGGGAAGCCTAAAGGTGACAATGAAGTAAATGCACATGGTTTTTTCGACATCGATTGGACTTGAGATATGGATCGATGAAGGTCGACTAGTGGATGTGTATTCAAGATGTTCAATGGAGCAATTAGTTGGATGAGTAAGCAACAGGAAGTCGTAGCCCTGTCGATAATAGAATTTGAATACATGGCATCCACTCATGGCAACAAATAAGTAGTATGGATACAATGGTTGTGTTCAGGTTCTGGGTTTGAGTAGAGAGATATGAAGATAAACTGTGACAGTCAAAGCACAATATTCCTAGCAAAGAAACCAACATACTATTCTAGGACGAAGCATATTGATGTACAATACCATTTCGTGAGATACATAGTGGAAAGAAACAAGGTGTTGTTGGAGAAACTAGACACATTGGAAAACATAGTTGACTCTTTGATCAAGTCAGTGAGTGTTGTGAATTTCTCTTGGTGCAGAGAGGAAATGGACATCACTGCCCTGGGTCTATGAAAAAAAGTTCAGGTTCTCATGTTTTAGCAAAGAAGACAACAAAGGGGAGAATGTTGGGTTGTTATATCCTTTGTAGTGATAGAACTGTCATCCGACTGTCTAATCAAGGTGGATCGACTAGGTGAAGGATCGATCGACGAGTCAAGTTGAGTCGATGGTTATGTCAAGGTCAAAGTGATCAACTAGAAATTTGAAAGTTGAGGTGGAAGACAGAAGGTTGATAGGATGTCAAGTGGCAACTAACTGAAGACCGACTAGAGGTCAATTGGTAATTTGACTAGTATTTGACTGTAAAAAAATCTTGAGATCCATGGGAATTGTAGCCAATGATCTGCATGGATCTATAACCATTTTTTGGGCACCGCGATTTAGGGTTTTTCATGTTGTAATTCCTATAAATAAGGTGTGTTGTAATACTGTAGAAGCTAATCGTAATAATTAGATCAATCTTTAGGAGAGTTTGTTGGTCATGTAGATGTAAGATGAATTGGTTACAGGGTTGTTCTTGTGTAAATAAAAAGAGCACGATGATGATTATGTCTTAGGTGTAGACCAAGGTTAGTCATGTAACTCTTTATCCTAAATGAATAAGACAACAAGAGAGCAAGACACTCGAGGAATGCTAGTTTTTTTCTATTTGGGTTTACAGGGTAAAATCTCTATGTATTGTGTGCCATTTATTTTCTTCTTTAAATTTGTCTTCTTAGGTGTAGACCAAGGTTAGTCATGTAACTCTTTATCCTAAATGAATAAGACAACAAGAGAGAAAGACACTCGAGGAATGCTAGTTTTTTTCTATTTGGGTTTACAGGGTAAAATCTCTATGTATTGTGTGCCATTTATTTTCTTCTTTAAATTTGTCTTCTCTTTTCCTACTAGGTTTAGTATAGAAGTCTATTTCCTAACAATTTGAACTTTTCTCCCATCTCTTGGATTGAGAAATAAAAACAAGAGAGAAGATACAATGATACTGATCTTGGGCCTTTGGAAGGTATATGGAGGATTTTTTAGAATTGATAACCATACCTGTGGCCTTGTAGAAGATCATCAAGATATATTTCAAGAATTTTCCATCTAATTCTACGCAATAACAAAAGATGAGGACATCATATACAAAAAACAAATGAGTGATACTTAAAGAACAGACCAAACGAAAACCATGAAAAACATTTAATCTTTTAGCTTCTGAGATCGCCCTACTTAGGACATCAACAACCATCATAAATAAGTAGGGAGAGAGAGGACATCCCTGAAAAAGGCCTCAATTTGGCTAGAAGAAAGGTGAACCAACCCCATTTATTAGCACAGTGGAGGAAATAGAAGAAACACATGCCATGATCCGCTTAACCAGTTCTAAATCGAAACCCACTTGGAGTAGCATGAGGTGAAGGATTAATAACCAAGAAACCCTGTGATAGGCATTGGATAGGTCAATATTGAAAAATGAAACAAGGTGCTTGAGTGATTTAATCATGTGAAAACCCTCTTGAGAAGACCTAACAACATCATGGATTGACCGACCTTTTAAAAATCCAAACTGCTCTGCATAAATAATATTTGTGAGATTCGGTTTTAAGCAGAGCTTAGAAATTGTTTTGTAGAGGCTATTACAAAGAACTATCAGTCTAAAATCACTGAAAGATATCGGGTTATCTGATTTAGGAATAACCACTATGAATGTGGCATTAATATTGTGAAGTACCTTACCTAAGGTATGGACCTCCTCAACCACCCACAACAAGTCAATTTCCATGATTTCAAAGAATTTCTCAAAACATTCAATGGACCAGCCATCCGGCCTAGGGATTTTGTCCTTTTTGAAGGATGAAATTACCCCTTTTAATTCATCTATGGAGATATCACATACCAATTCAACATTTGTTTCTTCATCAACAATATTAGGGAAGTAAGCTAGTTGTTTTAGCATAGAGTCCATCCTGATGTGCTCTGGTTATTTAAAAAGATCCTTGAAATGATTGACATCGACCAAAGAAATTTTTTGAACCCTCGAACTAAGTTCCCATTCTCATCCTCCAATTCCCAAATAGTATTTTTTCTTTTCCTATAATTGGAAAACCTCTCAAAAAAAATTGTATTTTGGTTGCCTACTTCCATCCAAATCACATGACTTTTAAGTTTTTAGGAGTGCTCTTGTTCCAATAATAATGTGTGCCTTTTAGATTCCAACAATATAAAATCTTCCACCACCTTGGAATCTCCCTGTTGAGTGTTTGAATAATCATGGAAGCTCGCTAACTATGATTCAATCGACTGTAAATCCCGCCCATATACCCTCCACCTTTCTTTAGCCCAAACAATGACACAACTCTTTAGTCTTTTCAAATTTTAAACAAATTGGGCACTCGCCAAAGAAGGATCTAGTTTATATGATTTCCAATTATCATGAACTAAAGTTTTGAACTCCTCTGATTTTTCCCAAGTCGATTTGTATTTGAAAGGTGACTCGAGCCACACTGAAGGATGTCCCAATTCGAGAAGAATTGGGTAATGATTGGAAGCTCGGATTTGACCCACCCATGTTCGGTATAACCCAACATCATTCAACAGATCAAGAGATGCAAAAAAGTGATCAAGACACTTTGCAATTCCATCCTCTCCTTTCCGATTGTTTATCCAAGTAGGAAGAAATAATACTAGTTCAATGTTAATCAATCCATTGTGTTCAATCTAATCCCAAAAGAACAGAGAAAATTTATCATCTCTAGCCATAGATCCCCAAATTTCCTCTTTACTGACAGTAAATTTTAGGTCTACGCAAATAATTATATCATCAAACCTTAAACACGGCATGCCAAATAGACGAGACCAAAAGGCCTCTATACCTTCATACAACCCATAAAGGTTTAGAACGGTAAACTATTGATTCAATTCCAAACTGAAAATATCAGTACAAATTCCTGAAGGAATGGAAAATCAATTGATCAATTTACACTGAGGAGACAGACTTGTAAGAAGACCTCCAAAATTACCTATAGAATCAATCTCGAAAAATCTCTAACTAGAAGTAGTTTATCCAATTTTGAGGTCAAAGATACACAAGAAACCATAGTTTATTGGACTAACACCAATGACAAAATTTCCTTTTCAATAAGATGATGAAGGGATAATTTCTTTGCCCTCCTCCCAAGGCCTCAGATTTTGACAGACAAAAGTTTAATGAGTTCAATTGGGATGGAGTTTTTCCTACTCTAAGAATCCCTGAAATAAGATGTTGTCGACCTTGCAAGTCTTCTCTATATTATGTTCCCTGAGGCTTTAACCAGGTTGTGACCTAGTCCTCCCACGATAGTAGACACTCATGGAGAAGCCCTAGGTATGAGAAAGTATGGTTCTCGACTCGAGGAAGAGGAAAAGGATTCGAAGGAGGTATCTCGGGTCTAAATTTTAGCTTGACTAGTGAAACAGTTCGAGGAATTTCCCATATCCACTGCATAAGAACCACCCAAAGAACACAAAGGAGGGTTTGAAAGATCCATCTCCTTGCAAGTGGAGATATTGACTTGTTCTTTTTGGTTGAGAACAGACTCAATACCAAAGGGAAATGGAAAAAGAGGAGTAAGAAGAGAAGAATTAGTCCTACCTGTATTTTCTGTTGTGGGGGAGATTTTATCCCAAAGCGACTCTAGATTTCTCCATTATGATGCATTCATACCAAGACCTTCAACAAGGAAATTGGGAATCTTGAAGCCAACTTTAATTGCCTCTAAATTAACATTTAAAGGGACAAATCCCTCTCCAATATTGATTGAATTTGACCTGAAAGCTATAATTGTAGAAGGATTATCAGAGTTCTACTTCCTAAGGCTAGCTTGCATGTCATTATCCCCTTCACTAGGAAAATCCTTCTCGGTTTGAACTAAAGGGGTGGAAACCTTTGTAGTTGATGCATCAGAATGTTTTCCATGAAAGTTTTTCCGAAACTCAAGCTAGCAATCAACAATAATATGACCAACCCCATGGCATCTATCACATATAAATGGGATGTTCAAGTAGTCTAGAATTCAAATATATTTGTTGTCCCTCCAAGTTAGACAAATAGATTCATACAGGCCATGACCCAGATCCAACTCCACTAAAATTTGCACCACTGACCTATGCATATTGGATTTATAGTTGTTGTCTGAGGTGATGAAAGAACCTAGAGACTCCCCAATAACCTTTAGGCCTTCATCAAACCATAACTCTAAAGGTAAATTGGGTAATTTGATCTAGGTTAAAAACCTTGATAGAACATCCTCCTTTCAGTAAAAAAGTAAATGCCATAGTTTATCACATAGGAGGTTATGGTAACAATACCATCTTGAACCCGAAATTCGCATGGCATCTTCTTTTTCATGAAAAAGGAAACCCATCCACCCTTGAGATAACAGGTGAAAGATGGGAGAATACCCCAAAATTGGATTCTAGTGCACTTCCATCCACTCAGATAAAGAAACCAATTAAATTATTCAACCATTAAACTTTCCAATGAGGGCTCGACCCTCGAATTGTTCTATTTGTTTGACTTTTAAATCATGCCCAATAACCAATTCCATAGTGTTGCCATGGGATCGAACCACTCACCTTCATTTTCGTTTAACACCCTCCATAACACCCTTAAGTTCATCAACAGATATATGATTACCAATAAACCTAGAGGCACCCACTAAACCCTCATATATTACAACACCAATTTGTGCAGACGATGGACAATGGATAGGGTTAGGAGAAGAATGGTTCGGAAAAATTTCATTAGAAAGAAAAGTACCCTAAGAAAATTTTGAAGTGTTTTCCTAACACCCATCAACTAGGTGATTTAGGTTCATATTTGAACCTATGCCTTTTTCAAATGGAGACTAAAATAATTTATTTCCCCCCCCCCCAAGGCCTCGAATTTTGACAAACAAAAATTTAATGAGTTCAATGACACCTTAAACATGGACATGAAATTTTTTATGAGCCTATCCCCTAGGCATTGTTTGCCACCCTTATATTTTCCTATGAATATTTTAATAAAACACTCCTTGGAATTTTTTCATTCGCCCCTCTCATCCTTAGGAAACTTTTCTCTCTCCCTATCTCCATGTTCCTCAGGAATATGTAATAGGATGCTTAGATTAATTGGGAATGCAAATCCTCAACTTATTTGTGTCCCCTTCGTTTCTTGTTCAACTCACTTGTCTCATTTGGCATGCTCTCGTCCTTGAGCTCATGTGGGAGTTGTCCTTCCGTTCGTTCCAATCACCTTTGCAACATATTATTGACGGCCTAGAGATCCATGGAGAATACAACCCTGACATCATCTCCCATCATCCCCTCGTGCGAACATCATTCACCCAACATCATGACGTCGGAATTCCTCATTCAAGATCCCTTGTTTGGTTATATGATTATGAAACTCAAAGGAGGAGAAACAATTTGGTTATATCATATTGGATTTTATCATCTAGAATTAATCAGGCTGTGGGTTCTCAGCTTGTTGTTGGATCACAATTCACTCTCAACAACAATGTGGCGTCGAAATAGGGAAGTATGTGGGTTCTCTAAATGTTCCTTAGGTAGATTACATGAACATATCCACACACAATAGGGGAAAATCGACAAGCTCAGAAATCAAATAGATCACCAGTCTCAACAACTTCGGTCACAGGAACAAAGGCACAATGAAGAATTAGCCATAGTTATGCAAGCTATGAACATGAGTTCATCATACATTCGCTCTCTTCGTCGATCTAAGCAACTCCCAAGAACTCAAGAAAATCATCGTCCAGCTCCATCCACTGAATCAAGGGCTTCAAACAAAGCACTCCTCCCCCAACCACACTTGAGTGCCCCTGTGAACTCAACAATAGTGCATATAGAACATCCAGACCTAGTTGCAGATCATTCGAATGTTGATCAACAACAGACCCAAGTGGACACATCTTTGCATTTGCATTAGTATAACATGTTCTCTAAAGTTTTGTATCGGCTCTTTTCATTTATAGCCATTTTTACATGGATATTTTGTATAATGTCCACTAGGTCAAGGTATAAACTTCAACTAGGTATAAGGACTCATAAGACAGTTACTCATTCTGCAAATTTGAAGTCTGAAAATTTTGTAAATTTGGCTGATATTGAATCCTACCAACCTTTTTTTCTAATATAAATATAATTGTTTATGTTAAAAAAAGAAAAGATGGAAGGGGTCCAAGGGGGGGAGTTTACCCATGTCTATTAAACCCAAAACCCTTTTCTTTTTAATTATCCATACTATGAACCTTCCATTTTATGATTCGCTGTCCCCAAATCCAATCATTAAACTCATGTAAGAGGGTGGGTGTAGAAGTCACATCCCATTGTTATTGGAAGCATGGGACTGAAGTAAAATCAACATTGGGAACAATGAGCAATCAACTATCTTGGGAAAAGAGAGGAAATTTGTATGGGGAGAGGGCACAATTAGTCATTCACGTTTTTACATGGAGAGCATTTTTCACATGGATAATTTTGGACAACGAGAGAGTTCTGAGTGTTGAAGCTTGAAGGCAGCCATAGTGGGCATGTATGGTGGTTGTTTGGAGCTGTAATTTCATGGGAAAAGAGGTTATGGGCTTGTGAACAATATTTTGTTCGAAAATTTTCAAGAGGAGCAAGTGTTTTGTTGTTGTGCAATTTCCTGTGGAAGCTGTAGAATTCATGAGGTCCCAATAGAGAGATTTCTTGTCCAACTTGTGTTGGAATCCCTAGAGGGGAGCAGGAAGGCCTGAGGGACTGTGAGCAGTGAAGGGGGATCCCATCCCTGGGTTGTGTACATTGTGAGTAAGAGAGTTGGTGGATTGGAATTAGTTGATTAACTATTAAGAGGGGCACTTTAGCTAGCCTTAGGGACCATCATCTCTTGTGGATTCATAACCCCAGCTTGGGGATGACCTGCTGTTGAGAATTGGAACAACAAGTCTACGGTTGGGATGAATGCCCGTCCTCTGTAGCAGGTTTCATATTTCATGAGATGAGTGTTCTTATTTACCATGTTTATTCATGTTATATGGTTGAATGTGTTTAGTTTCCGCTGTGCATATTTAAGTTCTTGCATTTACATTTTTAATTAGCATGGACCATTGCATAAGTTTGAATGTCATGTTGTGTGTTATTTCCGCATCTAGTTTTGGTATCAAAAATTTATTGGGTTGTTTTAGCTATGGTGAGACCCGGCTTGGGGTTTGGTGCATTACAAGTTCAACCACTAGTCAAGTATATCTATCCATATACATTATAATTTCGTCATTATAAAGTAATGTATCATAGGATTCAATGACCTCTGACTAGAGATACTATTGATTCCTTAATAGTCCCATAATGAAAAGCAGGGGCCCCTTCTATTTTTTCAAATTTCCACCTTTAGACATGTCCTAGTGACTCTAGGTGCACATGTGAAATCTTATTGCGGTTAGATCTTAAATTATAATTATTTCTTTCCTGATTAATTGGAGTCGGTCCTAGAGATGTTTAAAAGGTGGGATGCACAACAATTTTTTCTATGTCAATTGCAAAGAAAATATGATCACTTCTTGTGCGTTTATTCGCATTGACGAAAGTTGCAAGAGTTAAATGGTGTGTAAACATGATAATTTATCCTCTCTTATTTGTGTTGCTAGAAGCATATTTTTCATTTGACAATGGTGAACTCTCAATGTTGAGCCACATCTAGAGAAGATCCTTCAATCTCATAAATTGATCTAATGTTATATAAACAACCAGCATACACGAGTCAGTGTTTTATGCAACCGACATGGCAACATTGTCAACTTTTCATCAAGCTTGATTGTCCTCACATTTGATGTATCCTTCAATCCATGACGACATAGAAGCTCCTTTGATTTTACATGACTCTCTTTTTTTGTCGAGGTGAGATTTGCATTCATAAAAACTCATAATACCTCATCACGTAATCACTCAATGTAAGGGTACATCAAGCAAATTTGGTCAATGCCTTTTTAAGGATGCAATATGATTATTTTGTTGTAAGAACAATATCATCAACAAATTATTGAGATAAAGCTCATATTCCCCTCATTTATGAGTGCACAATTTGATTATGTAGGCCTCTTGTTTGATTGCGTAAGTTGATCGTAGATATCCAAGGAACACTGTAGCATGCAATCAAAAGGTTATCAGTAGATGGACTATGGTTCAATCATAGATTTGATCAAATCCAATAATAAATGCACATAATACATGGGTGTTACCATGCCATGTTTAATCCCCTCCTTTTAGGTGGATTGACACAACAGTTATAGTTTAAAGTTTAATGCAACTTGAGGGAATTCATAGTCTTTCAGTGGTAATGCTCCAAGAGGTAGTTAGACCCACACCACCATTTCACTATCACAACTTTAAGCAGGCTATTACTCATGTTATTACTCACCATGACATCTGTTAGTAAATTAGAACAATGTGATCACATAGAGGTGTAGTTAGATGATCTAATTCATACATCCATGTCTCTAATGGGGCATGTCACACTAATCAATGTTCATTACAAAGGATGGTGAGATTATCTTATCGAAATAAGATAAGGGTGATTGTAGGAACATGATTGAAAAAAAATGATGCTCATAAATTTGTGGGAGCTCGAGTGATGCAGCTAGTTAGTTCTCTATCACACATGCTCAAAGTTGATGCTCACATAGCTCTAAAAGAACAACTAGGAAGTTTAAACTCTATCACGGGTGTGCTTAATGGCAATTATGTTGAATCAAATCATGTTACATTTATTTGGTGTGACATTCCTCAAGAAGAAGCTTGTGTCAAATTCTGTTTGGAAAAATAGCATTGGCTAGAACTTTCAAGGATGAAGGTAATTCAGAAACAATGAATCATTGGTTTGCTAACTATGTTTGAAGCTCCTCCTACACCCGTTGATGATCAAGTAGGTGAAAACCAAATGAATGTTGTGTAGTTAATCAAAAAACAATATTCTTTTAATAAAAAGACTGGTTAACCGTGGAACATTAGAATTTCAAGAAATATGCACCGATTTGTTAAGCAATTCTTCAACATGATAGAAAATTACACTAGACAAGACACTTCTAAGCATGGTGATTTCATACACACATAGGTGTTATGTATATAAGAAAAAGCAATGTGAATGGTGAATGGGAATGAGGAGGATAGATCATAAATGAGTGACTAGGATTGAAGGGATGTGCAATGGCATCAACATCATCCAATGGTCGTTGGCTTCCACAATGTCAAATCAGAGATATGAACCATACTAGAGAAATGTGAAATGTGAGTTGTTAGAGATGTGGATTCCCAAATTGATTACATGATCATTTAACACATCGAATGACCTTGAGAAAATTAAAAATTGACGGAGAAACATAGTATTAAGAGAGGGGAACACTTTACAATGTAATAATAAGTACCAATAAAAATGAAGGAAACGATTCATTACCAATGAATTTATTATACTGCATGATATCCATGTGAAAATGACATATTAATATGTATGATACATATTAATGGAAAAATTTATTGTGCTTTTTTTTTCACACATATTATTAAAAGGCATATTATTAAAAAGTTTACATTAGAAAAGAAATACAACACATATTATTGGCATATTATTAAAAAGTTTATTATATTTTATTTTTATATAATTATTACAATAAATTTCATATAAATTTTAAATATAAAATAAAAATAATGATATGAACTTGAAGTATTCACTCTAGTTGAGGTTTAGCGAAGGGAGTGGATGAGTGTGGCCTTTACAAGTTGTTAGCAAATCCTATGAGGCATGGAGCTTTGGTGGACTGCAATGAAAGTCTGTGTTATCTTTGGTACAACCATTTAGGTCATTTTTATTATGGATATTTGCTTGTTTTGAAAGACATGGTGGTGGAAAACTCTAATCATGAATTAAGCAACATCACTACATACCAATATCTTATCAAAATTTAGACATGTAACTAATAACCCAACAACAAAATTTTAAGAAAAACTTAATAAAATTGTTAACACCTTTGCAACATAATCCAAATCTAGCATTACATATAAAGATTTATAAACATCATTTATATTTCTTAATAAATTTTGAACTTCTTGTAACTTAGGTTTAAGTAATTGAAAATTATATATATTTTTAAATTATATATAATAATTAATTTTATAAATAAATATATATCAAATTATATTATATTTAAAAAATAATAATTAATTTTTAAAATTTAAATATAAAATTTAAATATTGATTAATGTTTTCAATTGTGATTTGTGTTAGAGCCATTTTTTTCTCATCTAACTTCAATTCTCACAAATAATATGTTGAACTTTTAAATGAGAAAGTTATAAAAAAACCATAACTTTATAAAAAATTTGATTGACCCAATTCCATCTTTAAAATGAGAAAAAATACTCTATTCCAAATAAAAAAAATTAATATTAAAAACTAAAGAAAAATTCTATCCATTATTGTATATTGATCCCACTATTCAAACAATAATTAATGAACTCACCTACCCAATATACAAACTCGATTTCATGTCATGTTAAAATTAAAATAATGGTCAACTAACTCAATATACTCTATTGGTACTGACTTTTTATTATTCTTCATATGAATGTAGTCATTGGGAAGTCCACACTTTTTATTATTGTTTGAAATTTCTCTCTTTTATTGTGTTTCCCTATTTTCTCATAAGACTCGAGTTCTTGGATAGATGATAAATCACAACAGTCGAGTTCTTGGATAGATGAAACTCTTACTATGATAAACGTATGTTTTTCTTGAGATTTTCGATTATGAAAATTAGTTTAAAATAGCTTTTCTTAATTAATTATAATTATTGATGAGATTTTTTTATTATGAAATAAAATTTAAAATGATTTTTTTATTTATTAATCATAGTTGTTGATATGTGGATAGATTATAAGTATTAAATATGTTGTTTTTAGTTTTTGTGTGTATGTGATTCTTTAGGGTATAAAGTTATGTCAATCATTCATGAATATTATATATATATTTTTAATAATTTGATCATTAAAAACAAACATGTTACAAAGTGGGGTTTGAATCTAGGTGGGGAGGATACCAAATGTCATATATATATTTTTAATAATTTGATCATTAAAAACAAACATGTTACAAAGTGGGGTTTGAATCTAGGTGGGGAGGATACCAAATGTCATATGACAAAATATTTGTTGTCGGTGGTCAAACAACATGTTGTCATATAATAAATTACTCCATGTATTTGACATGTTGTTTTTGGTTGTTGTATAGAACCTTTGTTTTATGCAATAAGTCAACTTTGTGCATTGGTTAGGTCTATGTTGCAAATATACAATTTATGAAGGCATCATTGTGAAATGTTTGAAAGCATGTTTGAGAATAGGAACACATTAGCACATAGTTAAGCATGTGACCATTTGTTTCTCATGTGTGCATTTTCACATACTACTTAGGTGAATATGATGCATCTAATAGAATAGCATTCAATATTGCAGCCAATGGTAGTATATGTGTACAACATTGGATATTTGGGCCTATACATCTAGTGTGTATACATGCACATATATAGCCATGAATGTTGCATAGCTTGGTGCTTATTGCCTTCATGTTACCCATGTATGAAAGAAATAAAAATGAATATAGAGACATGATGAAGGAAAAACAAATAATAGAGTACCCCACTAAACAAATACAAATCTGAATTATTCTTGCCTTCATATGATACTAAGGAATATAACAACAAAGATGGATTTTACAATAATATCAGAGACTGTAACATCCCACTCTTGTGCGCACCGAGCGAACTTATTCCTTGAGGACACTTGCTTGCAAGTGATCCGGACTATTATACTATTGGTCGTTTGATTACGATCATGAGATATTATGGATTGATGATATGCTATTTTGTTGTATTCGCATAGACAAGTGCTATTGACTGGGTTCTCCTGAGTGTGTAGGACTTTGGACATTGAGGATGCATAGGCATCAATGAAACCCCTTGGACTCTGGATCGAGTCAGGGAGATGACTGTTGGGTTTGAATGTTATTGATGTGACACATCTACATATGATTAGATGTTATGAAGATTGATTATTGTTGCTGACATGATTCGTTGATGGATGCAGGTTGACGATAGCTTGTCGACTAGACTCACATGTGGAGTAGAAGGGTCACGTAAGAAAATCAGAGACTTGAGGGAGAGGTGTGGACAACAGCCTTGCCACAGCCTACTAGCACTCCTTTTGTGGCTCGAACTATAGGTTAACGATTACCTAGTTTGAGAAGACCCACGATGCTATGAAAGCAGACTGTGACAGTCACTCACGATAATTCTAAGGGGCGCGCAATAAGGCAGGGTCCTTATTCCTTAGAAGCCCTTAGTCTCCCACAAGATCACTTGGCGGAGGATTAACTCTAGGGGTTTTTGATGTCTACCAAGTCAGTTAAGAGGTGAGTGGCACCCTTGGAGCACGTAGTGCGTCCTGAAGGGCACGTCGCGCAAGGAAAACGAAAAAGAGGCAAGCGACACCCTTGGAGCATGTAGTACGTCCGGAAGGGCATGTCGCGCAAGGAAAACAGAAAGAGGCGAGTGGAACCCTTGGAGCACCTAGTGCGTCCTGAAGGGCATGTCGTGATTTTAACTGGTAAGTGAATAAACCTAGACGACCTTAAAATGAATGATGTGTTAAGTAATATTAAAAACAATTTTCTCTAAGAAAATGTTGCCCGACCTAGTGAAATTAAAATCTAGGTCTAAGTAGAACCTGTGGTAAAATAATAATAATAATAATAAGAAATAAACATGTAACAAGAGGGGGGGTAAGAAATTCAAATTTATTTACTAAAGTCAAAATTTTAATGGAGGATTAAAATTTAAAAAGGGAATTGGTTGTTTTTATCCATTTTTGCTAAATTAATTTTAGATAAAAAGAAAAGAGGGTAAATGGTTGTTTCATCTACACTTGTTAATTTAATTTTTAATTAAAGAAGAAAAAGGGTAAATGATTGTTTTATCTACACTTGCTAAATTGATTTTTAGTTAAAAAGGAAAAAGAGGGAAACTTGAAGAAAAAGGAGAAACCTAAAGAAAAAGGGAAACATAAGGAAAAAGATGAATGTCTAACTTAGTAAGGAATCTTTCCTTTATAACTTTCTAGTTATGAACTCAACTAGGAATTTAGTAAAGGCGTAAGTCATTTAAGAAGTGTAAGGGAATTTTGGGACACCCAGGAGCTTTTCTAGGAATGCTTTTAGGCGGGTGAGGGAAATAAGAATAATAATTTAATTAATAAAATCAATTTTCTAGTGCAACTAGGGGATCCAACAACATGTGTACGAGAGAGGTTTTTCCTAATTAAAATTTATGAAAAATGAATTTAATGAGAAATTGGGAAAATAATTACTTAAAAACTCTATAAAAATGATGGAGGAGGAGTATGGATCTCTTCTTTATGCGTAACGTTACACTGCTGAATTTTGTCTTGACTGAACTTATCTTGTGGGAGTTGGGATACCCAGCTCGGGTAACGAGTGATAGCTCGACCTTGCGAGGCGAGTTGGGTGCTAGTTGTTCTCTGGTATTGTGTGCGTGGCCCCTTTATGGCTCGAGGTCTCAGGGGAAAGAAGAGTACCCCTAGCATTAGATGGGAGGTACTAATGAGGTCACATCGGTCGGCAAGCAGGAGATGGATGGAGTGTGTGTGGGACAAAAACTACGGAGCATTTGCATTTGGCTAAGGTACGCATGTTTAATTTGTTACTTGCAATGAAATTAATTTACACATGTTATTTCTTTGTGCTCTGTTGAAGATTTCATTGCCATAAGATGTCTTGCACCTATTTTCCTATGGTATTTGTAATCCCCTTGCTTGTTGTATTCTGAATTGATTTCCCTTGGTGAACCCAACTTTTGATTGTAATGACTTCTCTGTGTTGGTTTTATTGATTATTATGAAGCGATTGTGTTTTTATTTTTCATCCCTTATCCCTTAAGTCATCAGTCTGTACCTAAGCAGTTGGCCAGGAGCCAAATCAACGGTCGTCACTTCGGTGTTTAAGGACCTATAGATTCAAATTCCTTACTTTTCTGTGCATGGATGATGAGTGAAGGATAATTTCTCACGCAACTATCTATCCCTTACTTATCTCTGTGTTTTCCTCTTATGATAAATCTCTAATCCTTGTGCCTTCTTGTGAATGAGTTTCCTTTCATTTTCGATTGATTCATTCCCGAGCGATTGGTCTTTGCGCCTTCTTGTGTTGAGTATCTCTACGTTTTTTTTTATTCATCTTTGATCGATTTATCTCTGCAATTTCTTTGCATATTACCCAACGCCTTGATTGGTATAATCTCTGCGATTTTAATGATCAATCCCAATGCTTGGATTCGTAAAATATCTGGGTTATATTACTTACCACTGCAAATTTTTTTACTCTGCGATTTTCTCCTTAGATAGCTAATTACTTGGCACTTTACCCAACATTCACACCACCATTTCCTTGGTGCATTACACATATTTTACTCTACGAATTTAATGGCATAATGCACAGTTCTTACTCCACGATTTTAATGGAATAATGCCCAGTTCTCACTCCATGATTTTAATATGTTAATCCCTGTGTTTTTAATATGTTAATCCGTGCGTTTTTAATATGTTAATCACTGCGTTTTATGACCGTGTGACAACATTTTTGATGTGTCTGTGTTTTTGATAAGTCTGTGATCTTGTTATGTATTTTGGATGGCATTTTACACTCTATGTTTTCAAATGATAATCTCTGATCACCTTGGCTCCTTGCCAATTACACAACGATTTCAATTTTTACACAACAATTTCACTCTTTACACAACGATTTCACCTTTACACAACAATTTCACCTTTTACACAGGGATTTCACTCTTTACATAGTGAATNATAATCTCTGATCACCTTGGCTCCTTGCCAATTACACAACGATTTCAATTTTTACACAACAATTTCACTCTTTACACAACGATTTCACCTTTACACAACAATTTCACCTTTTACACAGGGATTTCACTCTTTACATAGTGAATCTCCATACAACGAATCTATACATTCGTGAATATCTACATAACTAATCTTTGCATATTAATTGGGACACCTGGACTGATATTTACACAACAATTATTCTAGTGATAATTTATTCCAGTGATTTTATCCAATGATGTCAACCGATGTACCAATATATTTATCAATAGTTTAAATTTTAGATGTATCAAGGACAACGAATTTATAATATATTGACAACAATAATGTTGTAACATCACTGCAATATCACTGTGAATTTACCTATATCACTGCGAATCTACCCACAAATTTCATTATTGACACCTGCGTTTTAATGGCCGCAAATCCCTTATAGGCAGCGTTTGAATGGTAGTGAATCCCCTTGATTGAATAAACAACTTGTTATATGAATGCTTTTTATATGAGTTCGTTTTTATGGTTGAGATTTCCTTTAATAGACAACCTTTCATTAATAGACAATGATGTATTTGGTTATTAACAACGATATAATAATGCAATATCATATTAAACATGCGATATATATTGTGTTACACAACATTATATAGTGTATCACACAACAATTGAAATAGCAATTATATAGACAACGAATTCACTGATATATTAGACAACGATTAAATATAGACTAGAAATGAAACAACAGTTATATAAACATCGAATCGAATTATATGATAGACAACAAATTGAATATAGAACAACAATTGAAATAGAAATTATATAACACAATGATTTTATGTTTATTGTATTACACAGTAATATGTATTGTATTACACAACAACTGCATTATTTACTCAACGATTTTAGAATATAACTCAACAATTTTATGTACTGACTAGGAAACGATGTATTTATAGCGATTTGGTGACACCAATTTATAGCCTATTGATAGCATGTTGTTAGCGAAATTATATTCTATGTTTTTGTCAACATTTGATTGTTGACAATAAGTAATGATGGACAACAATTCGTTGAATGTGATTTATTATTAATAGATAGCACATGGTTTTGTTGTTGATGCTTATTAATAGATAACACTTAGATAGATAGTATTAATGGACAAAATATTATTACGATACAGTGATGTCATTGTTAGACCTAGATTTTAGTTCTGGACATCTATTAAACTTACCAGAAAGATGATGTGGAAGTTCCTTCCTTAATCCAAGGAAAACCCCTTGCATTCATGTCTTAATATATTAATTTATGATTTTATGATGGGAGACCTTAATTAGATTATCCAAAAAGAAAGTATTCTTTCCTTATATCACTATGATTAAACTAGCTTCCAATTAATATTCTATTATATAGAAAATTAATACATAATATCCATGCACATGAATTCTTAGATTATCCAAATTAATTTTGTTTTACAGTTGGGAGACTTCCAGGAAAAAGGTGCCTCATAAGAAACAAACATTCTTCTATTGGTTGCACAATTAAATGTTGAGTGATGTCACCTTGCGTCTCATCGACTTGTTGCTTGGGTGCCGAGGTATAGTCCTCTTGTGTTTTGATAGTTAATTCGGTCTCCTAGCGCGTTGGCTTTTTCTTGGGTTATTGGTCTAGATATGTTATGTTGCGCCATGGTTATTGTCACTCCTATCACCTTTTGACGACATGATTCCTGATGAGGGGATTAGTGTGCGCCCTGATGATAGATGTGAATGATAACCTGGTAGGAGTTGTGTGCTTCCCGATGGGGGCGTTTGTTTGTTGTAATTGATGTTGGTGCTTGATTTCGTAACGCCTCAATGCGTTGGTTTTGCATGACATGGAGGTTTCTAGTTTTGAGTAGTTGAAGCCACTGTGTCAAGATGTTGATTTTGTCCTTTAGCTTGTATGTGTTGTCTTGCTTGTGTCAGGTGCGTAGTCATTTATATCTATCTATTGATTACCACATGTTTCATCTATTTGCATGATGTGCTAGTGTGATGAGTCGTTGTTGAATGTTTCCTGACCTGTGTGCGTTGTGTTGTTTAATTGTGGTCGTTGTTTCCATCCTTCTTTAAAAAAATAAAGTGCACCATCTTGTGTCGCTTGTAGTCGTAATGATGGGGTCGTTACAAAGACATAAACTAGTAATCTTACAAATTGAAAAAAAAAAATTGTACCTGCTTCCCCATGGAGATATTTTAAGAGAACATGTTGTCATTACTACCATGACTCATTTAAAATTTGTTAGGTAAATAATTAATGCCTAAAACAAGTCATAAATAAATAAATAGGAGAACCAATAATGCAATAATTTGACACCTAGGTTATTGTAAAAAACCCTATATGGGGTAAAACCTCCATTCTTAAAGATGCATCTTTATATCCCCGCATGCTTCATGTAATGATACATGAGGATTAATTCAAATACAAAACGTTCTTTCGAACTTCCCCAATGCCATTCCTCACTCCCCAAGCTTTTCTCATGCTCATCTTATAAACAACACAAATGATTGCTAAATCATTACAAAACACATATTAAACATGCAGAAGATGAAAACTCGGTGAAAACTCATGTGGCAACTACACAACAAGCAAGAGTTATTTATAACAATCCCCCATAGTAGGTTCTTGTTGTGAATATGTCATCTCATATAGTCCAAGTTGGGCTCTTATGGCATCTCCCTCTCATACATGTCAATGAATACTCCCCAAAAAGTAATATGCATTGCAACAATCATGATAATTGAATCATCTCACCTACAACACATGAATAGAAAGATTATCCAAGATTACATGTTTTGGGATATACACATCCTCACCAACATGCCTTATTCATGTCTCTAATAGTGATGATACCATCATGCCTCACCAAACTTATAAACATACCCTACAAGACCAACAATTCAAGGGTTATGCATTCCACATTTGTCTTATACTCATATATCATTTACATCATGCATCAACATTTCATAGTTAATCCAACCTTCAAGTTACACAGATAAAAGAAATATATGTCATCATAGCTTTTCATGCTTGTACTTTTTCTCAAGATGAACTCCATGTAGATTACTTTTTGAAACATGAAAGATCCAATTAGTTTTCCATATGCATCCTTGCAAATCCTTGTCTCTATCATTACACAATTACATTCTTCTAATATTTCCTCAAAGCTATCCATCTTCAACCAATTCATAAGGCTTTTTACTTGACAATACCAAACTCATCTCTACATTGTGTATTCAATCACACCACTAGCCCCCTCGGATATGACAATCATGAAACTAACTAGTCACTGCAATTGTCAAGAAACAATATATATTCATCAATGAAAATAATAATATTCGCCATGGGAGTCACTCCCAACATGCTTCTCCACAAGCTATATTTAGTTATTGCAACCACAACCTCCACTTTCTACTCTCCTTCAACTTGTAAACATACATCATGCACCATGTCTATTGTTGTAACCTTATTTACATCAACTATCAACTACCTATCAATAACTACTTACATGCATTCTATGCAACTTTGAGATTTCCATACAAGCATTTTTCTTGCCAAGCAAATTTAAATGTACGTGACAACAACAAACAAAGCCCCCAACATTTTTTTTGTAACTACATGTTTCTCACCATGTCCAATCTCAAGCACCATTATGAGCACAAACTAGCACAATCAAGTATTCTCCCTCCACCAATTATCTCTCTCTCCTACATTCATAGAGTTACAACATTCTCCTTCTTGCAAGGGACTTCCATGGGCGAAGGCATAACCTACAAAGACAACCCAAAAATCTCCCTCATGAAAGAGATCAATCCCATGCTAGATTTGATACCATGTAAAACTTTTGCGATAAATGACTAATACCTAAAACGACCCATAAAGAAATAAAAAAGATAACCAATATCTCAACAATGGGACATTGAGGTTACAGTGGTAAAATCCCCCATATGGGGAAAAACCTAGACTCTCAAAGATGCATCCTTATATTTCCATGTTCTCTATTTAATTATTCACGAGGTTGTTTTTAAATACAAACGCTTCATTGGAACTTTCCCAGAGACACTCCTCAGTCCCTAATATTTTCTCATGCTCCTCTTAACAACAACACAACAGATTACTAAATCATTACAAAACACTAGGTATTTTTTAGGGGCTAAATTTCACCATTTGGTTATTTTTTGGCCATTTTCTGAAGAATTTTTTTTTTCATTAATTTGGTTTAAAATTTGCCTATTTTTTACATAGATATGATTAAATTGATAATATTCACCAAAAAATTACAAGTTTTAATAGTAAATTTTATGATTTTTATTGAATATTCACCTACACATCTATATGTATGATTTTTTCAAATTGAAATAGTTGCCTAGAATACTATACATATGTATAATATTTGAATCCTTAAAAAATATCCTGCAAAGCACATACTAAACTTGCACAAGATGGCAGCTCAATGACAACTCATGTGACAACTACACAAAAAGTAAGAGTTATTTCTAACAATTGGGAGAACCCTACATTGTTTCTCCAAAAAAGGTTTTCTTATAACTACATGTTCATATGCTAATACATTACCTTTTAAAACAATAAAATTAAAAAATCACGTGAACTTCCTTGAGATAAAGGAGGAAGGAAGTTTAATTACTTGTTAATAGACTAAATAGAAATACTAAATATAGCTAGAAATAGAACCAAATCCTATTTTTCTCTACCACTGTTGGCTTGGTCATCACACCATTATTTCCTTAATCATCAAGCTTATTAACTAGAGGATTGAAAAAAATCTAGCATCTTTTCTACTTGTCGGTGTACAATTGGAAATAAACCAGTAGGGTCTATGTTGTTAGTTGATTATTCCAACTAATCAAATTGAATTATTTTTGGCAATGTTTATGTTGCCAATTTTATTTTCAACCATGTATCAACATGTAGTTTTCCATCCTCCATATGTTATCCAAGGATTTCAAAAAATACAACAACATTTATGCTTGTCGATACATTGTTGGAAATAGTACTGACAACATAAATGTTATTGATTGATAAAATTTAAATAAAAAAATTAAAATTCCAGCAATATAACTATTGTCGGTAGTTAAAATTTTAATTTAAGTGTATACATTTTACAATTTATTTAAAAAAAAGAAACAAAAAACCACCTGCCTCTCAATTAATTAGATGTCATTGTGTAGTGGGAATGGTCTAAATGAATGCTAGATCGAGGCATGGACATGCTCTAAAAAAACATTGGATCAATGTCTGACATTAAATCAAGCTATTTAGGTGTCTACCACTATCGAAATGAAATAAGGCTTTTAAGTGCTTTTTTTTTTTTTTTTTAATATATAAAAACCAGGACCTCGATTGCGGTCCTAATGTTCGATCAAGGTATAGACCTCAATCAAGGGTTTCGTTAACCCCCATAAAGACTTCGATCGAGGTCCTAATGCTCGATCGAGGTATAAAACTTGATTGAGGGTTTAATGAACCTTATATTAGGACCTCAATTTAGGGTTTGTAGATTCATAAACAAAATCTTTGTCAAGGGCATGTTTAAGTGCTTGATCAAGATTTTAAAATGTTGATTGATCACTTCAAAAATACCTCAATTGAGTGTCCATGAGAATTATATTCACAAGCTTAGCTTGCCAAAAAATGCAAACAAGATTCCTGGATTCACCTAGTAGGTCCTTAATTAGAAGACAATTTGTAAGTTTATCAATATAATCTCATTTATTATGTTAATATACTAGCTTAATATATGTCATTATTAGATATGATTTTCTCTTATTACATACAATTAAATTATTACAATCTTGAGCCTAGTAACAAAGAATTGAAGTACGCCCTAATAGATCGAGCTTATGAAAAAATGGTGGAATTTTTCTAGCCTCTACCCCCGACAATTCATTTTAATTGTGTGTTTATTTTTTAACCTATACATAATTCGAATTCTCCATTCATTAATTAAAATATATTGTATTCTTCTGACGCAAACGGATACCTGACACGTCTGCTACCACCAGGATCTTCTTCTTCACTGGCCCGAAGAGCCTAAAGTGCTCCTCAAATCCCTTATCGGGACCTTTTCGCACCCACAGAATGATCTCCTAACGATCTCCTTTTGCCTATCGAAGAATCGGGCCTCGCAAGATTGCGAGTCCTGCACTCGGGCCTCAAAATCCCCGAAACCCGATGAATATTCCCTTCACGCTTTCCCTGCTTCGGTCGGGATTGATCCTGTCGGAAAATCGGCCTTTGCGAGATTGTAAACAACTCGCCTCAAAAATCCTCGATTCCCGATCCTCGATACCGCCTCTCCGATCCTTAGCTCTCCTCGGCTAATTCCTTTTCACATGTGACCTCTCGATCCACGGGAGCACGGTCCTTCCCTTATCGGAAATTCGGACTTCGCGAGTTTGAACAACATAGAACTCACGTCTTTGAGATCCCCAATCCTCGACTTCCGATGCCACCTGTCTTCTTCTCCGATGCCTGTGGCCCACGCTCCAATGGTGATCAGAAATTCGCGTTTCGCTAGATCGTGATTCCTGTTGCGCGATGTCACAGACCCTTCCAAGTCCCGATCTCCGATATGGAGTGACACCTGTCGACTACCACAATGCTATAGCTGTGGGACCCGTCGCAGTTCATAGTTTCGCGACTCCTCCGTGATTCTCTCGACACCCAGAACTTCGAAGTGCCGAACCCCGATGTACTTGTGGGCGCTCTCCTCCACGTCACCCCTCCTCGTCGCGCTATCGGGTATCGCGGGATCGCGATTTCAATTGTAGCAATTCCTTTGCATGGGAAAATCCCGAATGCCGAACCCCCGACTCTCCGGATTACTGACACGTGTCCATTCCCGGATCTACGGCTATGGTCCCTTCGGAAAGTCACGAGTCACGATTTCTCCCTATGAGAATTTCTATGACCCTGGAGACTCCGATTCTCTGATGAGTCAAGTCCCAATGAGCTCAGACTCCTTCCCTGCACGCTAAGTCTTAAATCCTGCGCAACTTCCCCAAGATCCGATGACTGTCGGGACTTCGCTAATCTTCCTGGCGAATCTTGTCCGTCGATTCTCCTTCTTGAGGATTTCTTGAAATGCCTAAGTGTTTCTTCTCAAGATTTGCTCTCCAAGCCTGCGCCTGAAAACTCTTCTTGATCCTTCTTCGATCAAACCTCCCGTGCTACCATATAAGGATTTTAACGAAGGTGCTGCCCCTCCTGAGCTTTTCAACTCTGACTCTCTCAGAGGATCTTGCGCTCACTCCTTGCGATCGCATTCAACAACTTCTCAAGTGTTGAATCCTTCAGACTCTGCGCAACTCCTGCAACAGCAGTCTTTAGCTTCCTTTTCTCAGATTAACAAGTGAGAACTCGGATTCTGCCTGTGCACCCCTCGCACGGCTTTAACAACAACCCAAATCAACTTCTGGGTAAATAAGAACAAAAGTTAGACTATCGAGCCCTCATCAACGCACTCCTTGCGGATGAATTCAACTGCACTCTTTGCAGGAATTTCCTGGATCAGATAGAGAAACAATTGAAACTTATTCTCTCTCTCTCTTTTAGACTTCAGTTAAACCCTGAAATCACATGCACAACATATACAAAGCAAATGCATATCCAGAAAAACAAACATTCATGAGCACATAAACAATCTACACAGAGAAAACAACACAAGCCATGAACTTGAATCAGAATTGTCTTCTATTAATTCAAACGCCTGTACATGGGTGTTCTTCACATAATTCTCTTCTTTCTCTTCTCTTCTGAATGCTTGATTCTAATGTTACAATGGTACAATGAGGGTGTCTATATCCGTTTTCCCTCCCAAACTCTAAAACTGTCAAATCTAGAAATAAAAACCTATCTACCTGCATTAAATCTATTAAATGCCTCCTATCTATTTCAGACAAGAGCGTATGGCTCGAGGTCTGATACATCATACAAAAGGCACTCCTTCATAAAGGATTCATTTAAGACTTGCGCTACAATCCCAAAGCACTTTCAAAATTTTGGGTTTGTTTCTCCAGCTGAACTTTCGCTTGATGTGTTGGCTCGCTTGCTGAGCTGGCGGTGCTCCTGCATCATACTCGTCGGCTTGAAAGATTTCATGGGCTCCTGTCCATGAGCTCCTGCACGGTCTGTCCATGCTTTTGGATAACTCCTTCTATTTCCCAGCTGACATCTTCCACTGGATGGTTCTTCCATTTTACCAGATACTCGAAGTATTGCTTCCATCTGGTTCTTTTGTTGACTCTCTTGTCAAGTATACACTCCATCTGTGGCCTATCTGCACCCGACATCTGCTTCTACCACTAGATTTATGGCTGCTCATCACTTCCAGTTCCTGTTTCCTCAGCCTTATACAGATATAATTATGAGACATTGAATGTGGGAGATATTCCGATGTCATCTGGCAATTCAATCTCATAAGCATTTTCTCCCAATTTCTTCAGGACTCTGCATGGCCCAATTTTCTTCATCTTCAGCTTCTTGTATGTTCCCCTTGGGAACCTTTCCTTCCTCAGATGTGCCAGAACTAGATCACCAACCTCAAACTGAAGTTGTCTCCGATGCTGATCCGCTTTGCGCTTATATTCTTGGTTTGATTCCAGCAATCGCTGCTTCACTCTGCCGTGAAGTTCTTCCATCGATTCTGCAAACTCTTCAACACTTGCACTTTTTGTGATTATCTGCTCTGAATCCCTCAGCTCAGATACTCCTCTTGGCTGTCTTCCATATACGATTTCAAATGGAATTTTTTCGGTGCTTCTGTTCACTGAATCGTTGTATGCAAACTCTGCCTGTGGCAACACATTTTCCCAGCTGTTGTGGTGCTCTGTCACCAGGCTTCTTAATAAATCTCCCAGACTTCGATTTACAACCTCTGTTTTCCCATCCGTCTGAGGATGATAGGCATAACTAAACATTAATTTAGTTCCCATCTTCTTCCACAGTGTCCTCCAGAAATGTCCAATGAATTTTGTATCTCTGTCCGATACTATGCTTCTGGGTAAACCATGAAGTCTAACAATCTCCTTGAAGAACAAGTTCGCGATATGAGTCGCATCGCTGGTCTTCTGGCATGGTATGAAATGTGCCATTTTGGAAAACCTGTCAACCACCACAAAGATGGAATCATATCCTCTTTGCGTCCTCAGTAATCCCAATACAAAATCCATGCTGATTTCATCCCACGGCCTCTCAGGTATGGGTAACGATTGATAAAATCCCGCATTCGTCTTCCTGCCCTTCGAATGCTGGCAAATTCTGCACCTGTTAACAAATTTCTTGACATCTGTTCGCATCTTCGGCCAGAAGTATGCTTCGCTCAACTTTGCAAATGTCTTGTCATGGCCAAAATGCCCTGCTAATCCGTCGTTGTGCTTCTCTTTTAGCAGATTCTCCCTCATGGAGCAATTCGGAATGCATAACTGATTTCCTCTGAACACCAGTCCATTCTGGATCATGTAATTCATCCATGGGCTTCTGTCTCTGAGAACTGGATTCTCAGCTGCCTTGTATGCCTCTGCAAAATCTGCATCACCTGCATACATGTCATTAAGGTTTTCAAAACCCAATGTTTTGACTCTGAACTCCTGCAACAACAAACACTTCCTGCCCAAAGCATCAGCCACTTTGTTAGCAGTCCCTGAAATGTGTTTAATTGCAAATGTAAAATTCTGCATATACTCTACCCATTTAGCATGTTTCTGATTCAGCTTCTCCTACTGAGTCACAAACTATAATGCATGATTATCACTATACAGAACAAATTCTTTCGGGATCAAGTAATGCCTCCACTTCTTCAGCGCTTGTATGATAGCATAAAACTCTTTATCATACGTGGAGTACTTCACTTTTGCCTCATCCAGCTTCTCGCTGAAATATGCAATTGGTCTGTCCTCCTGGCTTAAGACCGCTCCTATGGCAAAGCCACTTGCATCACATTTCACTTGGAATACCTTTGCAAAATCCGGCAACACCAAAACCGGCTGTTCTGTGATCTTTCGCTTCAACAGATTGAAGCTCTTCTCTGCCTCTTCAGTGCAATGAAAAGATTTATGTCTTTTCTTGACTGTGTCCATCATTGCTGCGCTAATTCCACTGAAGTTCCTAATGAATTTCCTGTAGAAACTTGCCAATCCATGAAAACTTCTCACCTCGAAAACATTTCTTGGTGATGGACAATTTTTAATTACCTCCACTTTACTTGGATTCATCTTTAACTCATTTGCTGATATGAAAAATCCCAAGTAAATGAGCTCTGTCTTCATAAATGAATATTTCCTCACATTGATCAACAACTTCTCTTGCTGTAGCTTCCTCATTACTGCAGCTAAATGCTTCAGATGTTCTTCCTTCATTTTGCTGAAAATTAACATGTCATCCAAATAAACAATGACAAACTTACCAATGAATTCTTTCAACACTTCATTCATCAGCCTCATGAATGTACTCGGTGCATTCGTCAACCCAAACGACATGACTAGCCATTCGTACAACCCTTCGTTGGTTTTGAACGCTGTCTTCCACTCATCGCCTTCTCTCATGAAAATCTGATGGTATCCGCTTTTCAAATCCACCTTTGAAAAAAATTTGGCTCCACTTAAACAGTCCATCAAGTCATCCATCCGTGGCAATGGAAACCTGTACCTGATGGTTATCTTGTTAATGGCTCTGGAATCAGTGCACATTCTCCAACCTCCATCCTTCTTTGGACTCAGTACCGTTGGAACGGCACACGTACTTAAACTCTCCCTGATCAGTGCTTTATCCAGCAGCTCCTGGATCTGTCTTTTGATCTCCTCATTCTCCTGCGGCGTCAACCTGTACGCTGCTTTGTTCGGAAAACTAGCCCCTAGTATGAGGTCTATGTGATGACTCACACTCCTCATTGGCGGCAACAAATGAGGTAATTCGTCCACCACTATATCAGCGAACTCTTCCAGCAGTTCTTGAATTTCCTCGGGCATATCATCCACTCTTGTGCTGGTCAAAACAACTTCTGGTTTCCTGACCACAAAGAATTGTGGATCTTCTTTCTTCTTTACTTCTGCCAAAAGTTCCTTCCCACTCATGAGAAGTACCCTGTTGTTCACTTCCGGTTTCGCATCCTTATCTTTTATCAGAAGTAACATGTGTATTCTCCCATTCTTCTCCAAAGTGTACGTATTCATCTTCCCATCATGAACTACGTTTCTGTCATATTGCCATGGTCTTCCTAGCAATAAATGACATACATCCATAGGAATAACATCACAGAGAATTTTATCATTATACCCTCCTATCTTGATGTCAACTAAGCACTGTTTAGTGACACTCACCCGATGTCCCTTCTGTAGCCATGATACCTTGTATGGACTCGGGTGATCAGTTGTCTCCAGCTCTAGTTTCTCCACCATCTCGGTTGAAACGAGATTGTCTGTGCTTCCGCTGTCCACAATAACCTTACATTTCCTGTCTTTGGTCTTGCATGCGGTTCTGAATAGTCTGCTTCTCTGAGTTGTGTCCTCCACCTCCTTCTCGGGTGTTAAGAGAACTTTACACATCATCAGTGACCTTCTGTCTTCTGCATCTTCCGCTTCAGTAGCTCGCCTCTGTGCCTCGGCGATGTGAGCTTCTCCTCCATCTTTCTTCCTATCTGGACAATCAACTGCCTTGTGCCCATTTTTCCCACATGTGTAGCATGTGATGATTCCGCCTCTGCCTCTTCCTCTACCTCTGGTACGAGGAAAAGTATTAACATCAATGTATCCTTCGCTCTGTTCTGTCTGTTGCCTTTGTTGTTCAGTGTGCTGGCCTCGCTGAGAATTTCCACCTCTTTCCATTCTGGTCTGAGGCTTCTTCCAGTCATCCTTAGACTTCTGGAACCTGTCTTGGGTAACTGATTTACCTTTTGGCTGGCTCTTACCTCGCCCTCGCTGTGCTGGCTTACAGCTTAGCTTTTCTTCTGCCTTCAACGCCATCTGATACACATCCTCAACCGTTCTGATGGTTGTCATACTCATTTCATCTTGGATATCGTATCTTAATCCATTCATATATCTGGCAACTTTTTCATCATCGCTCTCCCGATGACCTACTCTGATATTGAGCTTGTAAAATTCTTCGGTATACTCCTTCACCGTCATCAGCTTCTGTCTCAGGTTCTGCATTCTCCTGAACAGCGTGATCTGATAATCCCTTGGGATGAACTTTGCCTTCATCTTTGCAATCATTCGATCCCAGCTTTTGATCTTTTGCTTGCCCTTGGAACATTTATCTGCCTGAAGCTCGTCCCACCATAATGTTGCATGTCCTTTCAATTTTGTGACAACATGCCTGAACTTTTTATCCTCTTCGATATCCTCATAATCGAAGTAAGTATCAAGAGCTCTAATCCAGTCCAACAACTCTTCTGCATCCAGACTTCCTTCATAGACTGGAATGTCCATTTTTGTCTTTGAACTCATCCGAGCGATAGCCTTAATTAACCGTTCATTGGCTGCATCTTCGGCTGCAACTTCCCCTTGCTGTTCGGCTTCCACTTCGCCTTCGGAATCGCTCATATCTCCAGCATTTGTTGTGCGTCTTTGCGCTGCTTCCATATCTTCTAATCTCTCCCTGAGATCACGTATCTGCCTTTCCATATCTGGATTTTCTGCCTGTCTTCCTCGACCTCTCTGGTTTCCCCTATTCTTCGGATCTGGCGATTGCCTTTCCCTTCTGGGCAGCATGGTGAATTCTTCTTCCTTCTCTCTCTGTCACAGAAAACAAAGAGTAAATCCATGCTCTGATACCACTTGATGCAAACGGCTACCCGACACGTCTGCTACCACCAGGATCTTCTTCTTCACTGGCCTGAAGAGCCTAAAGTGCTCCCCAAATCCCTTATCAGGACCTTTTCGCACGCACAGAATGATCTCCTGACGATCTCCTTTTGCCTATCGGAGAATCGGGCCTCGCAAGATTGCGAGTCCTGCACTCGGGCCTCAAAATCCCCGAAACCCGATGAATATTCCCTTCACGCTTTCCCTGCTTCGGTCGGGATTGATCCTGTCGAAAAATCAGCCTTTGCGAGATTGTAAACAACTCGCCTCGGAAATCCCCGATTCCCGATCCTCGATACCGCCTCTCTCTGATCCTTATCTCTCCTCGGCTAATTCCTTTTCACATGTGACCTCTCAATCCGCGGGAGCACGGTCCTTCCCTTATCAGAAATTCGGACTTCGTGAGTTCGAACAGCGTAGAACTCACGTCTTTTAGATCCCCGATCCTCGACTTTCGATGCCACCTGTCTTCTTCTCTGATGCCTGTGGCCCACGCTCTAATGGTGATCGGAAATTCGTGTTTCGCTAGATCGCGATTCCTGTTGCGCGATGTCACAGACCCTTCCAAGTCCCGATCTCCGATATGGAGTGACACCTGTCGACTACCACAATGCTATAGTTGTGGGACCCATCGCAGTTCGGAGTTTCGCGACTCCTCCGTGATTCTCTTGACACCCAGAACTCCGAAGTGTCGAACCCCGATGTACTTGCGGGCGCTCTCCTCCACGTCACCCCTCCTCTTCGCGCTGTCGGGTATCGCGGGATCGCGATTTCAATTGTAGCAATTCCTTTGCATGGGAAAATCCTGAATGTCGAACCCCCAACTCTCTGGATTACTGACACGTGTCCAGTCCGGGATCTACGGATATGGTCCCTTCGGAAAGTCGTGAGTCGCGATTTCTCCCTATGAGAATTTCTATGACCCTGGAGACTCCGATTCTCCGATGAGTCGAGTCCCGATGAGCTCAGACTCCTTCCCTGCATGCTAAGGCTTAAATCCTGCGCAACTTCCACAAGATCCGACGGCTGTCGGGACTTCGCTAATCTTCCTGGCGAATCCTATCCGTCGATTCTCCTTCTTGAGGATTTCTTGAAATGCCTAAGTGTTTCTTCTCAAGACTTGCTCTCCAAGCCTGCGCCTGAAAACTCTGCTTGACCCTTCTTCGATCAAACCTCCCGTGCTATCCTATAAGGATTTTCACGAAGGTGCTGCCCCTCCTGAGCTTTTCAACTCTGACTCTCTCAGAGGATCTTGCGCTCACTCCTTGCACTCGCATTCAACAACTTCTCAAGTGTTGAATCCTTCAGACTCTGCGCAACTCCTGCAGCAGCGGTCTTTAGCTTCCTTTTCTCAGATTAACAACTGAGAACTCTGATTCCGCCTGTGCACCCCTCGCACGGCTTTAACAACAACCCAAATCAACTTCTGGGCAAATAAGAACAAAATTTAGACTATCGAGCCCTCATCAACGCACTCCTTGCAGATGAATTCAACTGCACTCTTTGTAGGAATTTCCTGGCTCAGATAGAGAAACAATTGAAACTTATTCTCTCTCTCTCTTTTAGACTTTAGTTAAACCCTGAAATCACATGCACAGCATATACAAAGCAAATGCATATCCAGAAAAACAAACATTCATGAGCACATAAACAATCTACACAGAGAAAACAACACAAGCCATGAACTTGAATCAGAATTGTCTTCTATTAATTCAAACGCCTGTACATGGGTGTTCTTCACAGAATTCTCTGCTTGCTCTTCTCTTTTGAATGCTTGATTCTAATGTTACAATGGTACAATGAGGGTGTCTATATCTGTTTTCCCTCCCAGACTCTAAAACTGTCAAATCTGGAAATAAAAACCTATCTACCTGCATTAAATCTATTAAATGCCTCCTATCTATTTCAAACAAGAGCGTATGGCTCGAGGTCTGATACATCATACAAAAGGTGCTCCTTCATAAAGGATTCATTTAAGACTTGCGCTACAATCCCAAAGCACTTTCAAAATTTTGGGTTTGTTTCTCCAGCTGAACTTTCGCTTGATGTGTTGGCTCGCTTGCTGAGTTGGCGGTGCTCCTGCATCTTCTTCCAAACTAAATAAGACAAGAGTGATTCAAAGGAACCAAAGGGTATTGACAATTTTTTAACCTATATGTTTTTATTATATCTTTTAAATGTTATCAATTCTTTATTTTATTGAACTCGTGTTCTTTTATTGTGTTTGTATCCAATGAGGATGAGGAGATGATTAGGGAATTAACAACAATTCAATTGACTTCTAATGTTAAAGTAATTTCATTTCCTTATATGGGTACATTTTTTTTCATGCAATGTTGTATGCAAAGTTGACATTTCCCTAAGGTGACAATGTACCAATCATTTACATACAAGAAAAATTACATGTTAGTATATTATTTAATTTAAAATTTCATCATCATGTTTATATATAAATATTTTTTTCTTCCATAATGTGAAATACATTAGTGTGGTAAAATTTCATAATTATGTTTATAAATATATGGTTTTTCTCTCATGATATGAAATTGATTGAATGTTACTACCATGAAATTTCATATTTATGCTTATATTCACATGATTTTTTCTTTTCATAATTAGAATGAAATAAAATATACACATACTATACTAATCATTAATCTCATAAATATTAAGTTAAAACCCTAACCATTTTTGTAAGACAAAGATACTAAACACATTTTTTTTTACTAGAGGGATACTACACACATTTTGTTTTAGTATAGAGGGAAAGTTTCACAAGGAGCCTTTTTTGGTTGTTTTGTGTTACATAGAGATGTCTACATGTCGTTGATATCTCAAGAAGCTAACGTTGAAATAAGTTAAAAAGGGGAACACTACTTATTCTACATGAATCGTATGTGGATTTTGCCTCTGTGTGGTTTAATTGCATGAAAGTTCACATATTGAATGGTGTAGAACATTGTAGATGTTAATAACGATTGTAATCGAGTTCTGCTACTTTTGAATATGGATTAAAATATGGATTAAGTTACACGTCTGAAATGTTTAGAATAAAAACACATGCATAGTTTATCTATATAAACAAGATTGAAAGTATCTACTTGTGATCACAAGAGTAAATGAATCATATAAACGTGTCCAAGTTTAAATAGGGATTTTATAATAAGTTTAAATAGGGATTTTATAACTTTATATATAAATTTATAAGTTGAATTTGTGAAAGAGTGAATGAATCATATAAATATGTTCAAGTTTAAATAGGGATTTTATAACTTTATATATAAAATTATAAGTAGAATTTATGAATTTCTATTTAACAATGTATATATGTTCAAATCAAGAAGGGGTAGGGTATGTAAACTTTAGTAGTCAAATTGTTGTACGGAGAGGATCCTTGTTTCACAAACAAGAGTTACTTCTTCGTCGTCAAATTGTTGCACGAAGAGGACCTCCTCCTCCTCCTCCTCCTCCTCCTCAAATTGTTGCACAAAGAGGATCCTTGTTTCACAAACAAGAGTTACTTCTTCGTCGTCAAATTGTTGCACGAAGAGGATCTCCTCCTCCTCCTCCTCCTGTAAACTTTAGCAGTCAAATTGTTGCACGAAGAGGATCCTTGTTTCACAAACAAGAGTTACTTCTTTGTCGTCAAATTGTTGCACGAAGAGAACCTCCTCCTCCTCCTCCTCCTCACAAATTGGCGTTTTAGGTGATTATAATTGGTGATTATGTAAGTTGATTATTAGTGAAATAGAAAATCATGTTATTTAAAATGCCTATTTTATTTTTAAGGAATAAATTAATGATTTAAATGATTATAATTCTTTGATTGTGTAGTTTAACTATAAGTAAAATATTTTTGTATAATGTAGATTTTAGTTTTGTATAATTAATTATTTTAAATAGATTCTTAATCAAATAGAAAAGATTAATGGTACACACACACATTACACAAAGATTTTATTTTGGAAATTTAAAACCGTGAAAACCAACAACTTCTTTAGAGCTACACCTCTAATTTGTATATTCATCATACATATCCATTATTTACAATATAATATATATATGATCATGTGGCATCCAAAACTCCTAATCCATTAACCTGTATTATTCAATAACCCTAATTCCTTATCTGAAATTAGAAAACCATCGACACAAATCATGTATTCAAACACACACACAAAAAAAATAAAAAAAATAAAAAAAATGTTTTTCCAAGGGTTCTATCCTCAGTGACCCCCCACATGAGCTTGGCCCAACACAAGTACTAAATTTAATCCTACAAAGAATATAACACATACCCAACATATATTATATTCAAAATAAAATATTTTTCATTAATTTACTTTTTTTATTAAATTGAAGAATAAATTAGTAGTTTAACTGATTATGATTTGTTGGTTATGTAGATTCACTATTAGTAAAATAGAAAATAGAAATTTATGTTATTCAAAATATATATTTTATTTCTTAAAGGACAAATTAGTGGTTTAGATGATTATTGTTAGTAAAATAGAAAATAGAAATTTATGTTATTCAAAATGTATATTTTATTTCTTAAGGAACAAATTAGTGGTTTAGATGATTATGATTATTTGTAGACATTCGACTATTAATATTAATAGAATAGAAAATTAGTGGTTTATACATTTTGGTTATGTAGTTTGTTCATTAATAAAATATAAAAATTTGTTATTTAAAATGCATTTTTTTTAATAGTTTTATTAGAATTATCCAAAACAAAACTACCATGATTAATTTGTTCAACCAGGAATGCCTATGTCAATGTACTTTATTGATGTGAAAATTTGATTTGGAAAAACTTAACTTGAAGTAGATGGAATTGTAAGCTATCATGTTTCTTAGTAAAATTGTAATGAAGGAGCGAATTTCACTAGAGGATGCGTAGTAAAACATATAGAAAATGTGTCTTTTAAATAAAGTAAGCTTCAATAGGAGCTTCATTATAATTCATTTTTTGAAGGTAAAAAATGATGTAGGGTAATTCACTTTTCGAAGGTAAAAAATGATGTAGGGTGGAATGAGTATGAGAATAAAATATGTTGAGGTTGGGAAGGTGGAATGATTCTACAATGTTTAGTATAATGAATGAAGTAATGGAAAAATTAATGTCAGTTATTGTGGTCATTTGGAAATCCGTTGAAATAGATTTATTGAAACTATTATCATTAGACTTCTAAGCCTCGATAAAGATCAAGTAATCATATATCCATGTTCTCATTTATGGTTCCATAAAAACATGAAGAAGTTTTTTAATTAAAAAAAACATCATGTTTTGAAGAAACTAAGATGAGCAAAACTTTAATAGCTATATTTGGAATAGAAAAGGGACAATCGAGTAGCATTCAACATGGTTAGCAGTGAGTCATGTTATATGTCAATTGCGAAGAAAAGATGATCACTTGTGTGTTTCTTCGCATAGACGAAAGTTGCAAAAATTAAATGTAATTCAAGCATGATAATTTATCCTCTTATTTGTGTTTCCATAATCATTTTATCATTTGAAAATGGTGAAAGCTCAATGTTGAGCCACATCTAGAGCAGAGCCTTCAATCTCATCAATTGATCTACTGTTATTTAACAACTAATGTTATTTAACAACCAACATAACTGATTCAATGTTTTATGCAACCAACACGACAACATTGTCTCTTTTTTTCCAAGCTTGATTGTCGTCACATTTGACGTATCCTTCAATCCATTATGGCATAGAATCTCCTTCGATTTTACATGACTCTCTTTTGTGTCGAGGTAAGCTTGACATTAATAAACACTCACAACACCTCATCACGTAATAACTTGATGTAAGGGCATGTCAAACAAAATTGGTTGCAATCAAGTTACCTTTTCAAGGATGAAACAAAGTTATTTTGTTGTAAGCAAAATCTTATAAACAAATTATTGATATCAAGCTTATATGCCCCTCATTTACGAGTGCAAAATTTAATTACGTAGGCATCTTGTTTGATTACATAAGTCAATTACAAAGATCCAAGGAACGCGATAGCATGTGATTGAAGGGTTATCGACAAATGGAATATGGTTTGATAATAGGTTTGAACTAATCCAATAATAAATGCACATAATACCTTGGTGTTAACATGCCATGTTCCCCTCCTTTCAAGGTGGATTGACACAAAAGGTCTAGTTTAAATCTTAATGCAACTTGAGGGAACTTAGTTTAAATAAAAAACAATTATATATTAAATTATATTATATATGAAAAAAATTATAAATATTTTTTTTAAAATTAAATACAAAATTATACTATAATGTTAAAAACTAAAACCATACAAATATGTACACAATAATTGATAAACTCATCTATCCACTACTCCAATGCACACAATTAGTACTAAATTTTTATTATTAGTCCCTGTCGAAGGCACATAGGGACTATAACAATCGATAATTCGTTGACTTCATATTAATATGTCCTTTGACTATAATTTTTTGCATCATCTCTATTGTTCGAACTAGGGAACTAAAAGCATTATTTTTTATATAATAAAAAAAACCTTATATGTCATCATCTCATTGGAGAATATATTCTAAGTCTTATTGCCAACTTCATTATTCCCAATGTTTTAAATGTTTAAATATCCAAAGTTTTGAGCATCGACGCTCTTTTTTAATTTTTTAATTTTTATTCAAATGTTTAAATACTGAAAGTTTTGAGCATCGATGCTCTTTTTTAATTTTTTTATTATTTCTATTTTTATTGAAATGTTTACATACCGAAAGTTTTGAGCATTGACACTCTTTTTGAGGTACTTGAATATGCCTGACAACTTAAATGTCTACATAGTGCGAGACCCTTAAACAGGCTTGACAACCTTAAATGTTTACTTAAATATGCATGTCACAATACATTTTTCCTCGAATTTTTCCATACAATGTTGCAATGAATTTGGACAATATTGTTGTCCACCGCCACTCGCATAGCCATCATATGCTTCATACTTCTTCTATTCTTGGAATGCAATTTAGTCATCATTGAAGATACATATATTGTTTATTGGTTCACTAATTGTTGCTTGTTCGCTAGTTCGTCGGCTGCTGCTTGTTGTTGTTTGGTTCAACTTTGCAAGGTTGAGGTCATGCACTTGCAGTTGGACCTATTGTTGCTTTCTTCTTGCTTTTGTTTGCTTCAACTTTGCAAGGTTGGAGTCTTGCACCCGCAGTTGGAGCTGTTTTTTCACTTTGCAAGGTTCAAGTCATGCACCCGCAATTGGACCGGTGATTCTGTCATTCATCATTGATGAGTAAGTTTCAATACCATAGTTTCATTCGTATTCGTTGTTTGTTGTTTACTGTTTACAGTTTGCAAGTAAGAATGTTTAAGTATTTCCACTCACATGGTCATCATATGTTTCATATTTCTTCTATTCTTGGAATGCAATTTAGTCATCATTGAAGATACATATATTTTTTACTGGTTCACTAGTTGTTGCTTGTTCACTGGTTCGTTGGTTGCTGCTTCTTGTTGTTTTGTTCAATTTTGCAGGGTTGAGGTCCCACACCTACAGTTGGACCTGTTCGTTCTTGCTCGCTGGTTTGTTGCTTGCTTCTTTCTTTTGATTGCTTCGAATTTGCAAGGTTGGGGTCCCGCACCAACAATTGGAGTTGTTTTTTGCACTTTGCAGGGTTCAAGTCCTGCACCCACAATTGGGCCTGTGATTCTGTCGTTCATCATTGACGAGTAAGTTTCAATACCATAGTTTCATTAGTATTCATTGTTTACTGTTTGATGGTTGCAGTTTGCAAGTAAGAATGTTTAAGTATTTATTCATTATTCTTGTCCTGCAGACTTTCCATAGAGGTTGGCATATCGTTTTCTCCTGCTCTTAAATTTTCCTCTGATTTTTTCCCCGGGCTATAACCCATGTGCATGCCAATATCGTCTATGCAACTTCGACTGTCATTTTTTCTATAATTACAAATCTCGGTCCTTTGTCGTATGTGATGAAGTGGAAATCTAATGCCTCAATTGAATAAGGAATTCTTTAGCATTCACACTTGCCCTTGATGATATTCCCATCTTTCCCGGGAAAGAGTACCTACCTATCCCACACGGGAATCAAACTCGTGTCTTTCACTTGAAAAAGACGATGTCAAGCTTGTTTCCTTTACAGGATGTTCTTGTAGAAGAAAATTGCAGGTAGGTGTAGAAGGGCTAGGTATGGTACAATGAAAGCTAAGCTACAACACAATTGCACACCATTTCCAAGCATTATCCATATTTGTCAGTGACATATTTCAGTAAGTTATAAAGAAAAAAGTTCCAGGACCTGGAATGCAAATCCTGGGTAGTTCTAGGACTTGTTATTGCACTTTGCAGGGTTGAAATCCTGCACTCACAATTGGACCTGCGATTATGTCGTTCATCATTGACGAGTAAGTTTCGATACCATAGTTTCATTTGTATTCATTCTTTGTTGTTTACTATTTATAGTTTGCAAATAAGAATGTTTAGGTATTTATTCATCACTCCTATGCTGCAGACTTTCCATAGAGGTTGGCATATATTTCCCTCCTCTTAAATTTTGCTCCATTTTTTTCTCCAAACTCTGAACCATACCCACATGCCTTTGCAAAATGTTCTTGTAGAAGAAAAATATGTTGAGATGGTGCTAGCAAGAGTAGTTTTCCATGGATTGCAAATTGCAATATTCAATCTATATGTCACTCTACGTGCAACATTGCTAACATAATGAATGCTTTTTCAAATGCATTACACCATTTATATCTAAACAAAGCCATTATCATTCTAAGAGACTTCAGTGTTGACATGCTACAAAATAGTGCCATAACAAAGAATTGGAAAACTACTTGTGCAACTACAATGTCCGCTTTCTTTTGGTTAAGATAAAACATGTACAAAATGCACTTATTGACCATATATCGTCAAATGTGCCCATATCACAATAAAGCATCTTTATATTATACACAAACTGGTCTGACCATGATACAATTTGTCTTCTACTTGAATTATGAAATATACTTCAAACATATTACAAAATTATATTTTCATGTCTCAAAGCATATCTGGATACTTTGATAAAAAAATGTGAGGTTTTACTGACAATTGCAAGTTAAGTTTAATGTACTTTATGCATCGGATCGATAAGAATGTGAAACACATACAACTCTATAACTTGTTGCGAAATAATAATTATGACCTTTACTTGATTCTCATTAATGATTAAAGAGTTCAGCCATTAAAAACCATGCTGCAAATTAAGAGAAGATAATAACAAACAAGAAAGAGAAGTAGACACAAGAAATTGTTAACGGAGTTCACCAATCTTTGGCTACGTCTCTGGGCCCACTTCCAAGTGGAGGACCTCTTTATTACTCTTCAAATGCTCAAGTTCTCTTTACATTGGCTCTTTTCTGTTACAAAACATGCTTCATATCTATTGTGCAAGACCTACTTTCTCAGATACATACATGCCTCAACAATCTCCTCTCAAAACATGGCTTAATGTCTCTCAAAACATGAAAAATGGACAATTTACACAAGATGCTCATCCAAATCCCTGTATACAAAAGTTACCTCTCAAGTTCAAAAGGCCTGGTTTATATAGTTTTTAGGCCCAACAAGAGAAGCCCAACTTCCCCTGAAGATCTGGCCTCTTTTTGGGATCAAATCCCCCTCCAAATGGCCAAAAAATCCTAAAAAATACATATTATGGGAAACACTTAAGGCAAAAACCCACTTTTGATTAAAAATACATAGAGTAGCCCCTAAGGCTGGGTGCGTTCCCCTTTGAAGTGGTCATATGAGCTTCATATGGCCAAGCGTTAGCCCACTATCGAAATTAAACCGGTTTAAGCTCCCTGGATTGTGGTCATGTGATGCTTAAGCATAGGACCGCGCCTCTTAAAATGCGCCTAGACCAAAGGTCCTAGCCCCCGAAAGAAATGGTGGAGGGTGCCAAAAATTCACGCACTGGTGGTTAAATAAAGGCACCCATGCCCCTTCATATTGTGGTCACAACGCAAAATAAAACCATGGGTTGGGCTTAGCCCCAACCCCCCTTTCCACCACCATACAAAATACAACACTTTAAATAAATTTAATGTTGTGTTATATAATAAGAAATAAAGTGGCGCATTGGCGTTTGGTTGTTTCCCAAAGTCTTCCCTCCTATCAGCAGGTCACGGGTTCCATTCTCATGATTTACCAATTTTTTTAACAAAGCCACCAACCAATGGCGAGGTGCCATGTGGCAGCCCACGCCTAGGCCATGTGGCACCTCCACATAAAATCAACCATATGCCACGTGTCAAGAATTTATTGGTCCACACATGTATCACTTGCCCAGTCACATCTCGCCACCTACCTTTTCCACGCCAGCATAATGAAGTAGCTTGGTGATGTCATGCTGACTTTTTGTCAGTTTGACCATTGACGTTTTGCATGTTTGAGAATCTGATCAAAGAGCGATAACTCTCTCATACATAGCCCGTTTGAGAAAATAAATATATGGCTGGAATCAGCACAACGATCCGGTCACAATGGAATTAGTTTCATTCAATTCCAAGAACTTTCATTTTTGAGCATTTTCTGGACCTAAGGAGCCTCCCGGATCATACTTTGTTGCACAAAACCAAATCATTCAGCTAGGATAATCCAACTTCTTAATATTTTATGGCTTGTAATATATTTTGGCTAGGAAAATTTCTATATAACCACAACCATGGATCAAGAAAAACAAAGGTTCATGCTTCTAACTCTATCTTTTATTCTATTCCTTTGATTATCATTTTCTGTATGTACATATTACTTGTTTTCCATTACATACCAACTTAAATTCATGTTCATTTTATTTTGTGCATTCCCACATTGAAACAAACAGAATAACTGGAGAAGATGAAGGACTCTTAACCACAAACGTAGAAGAGGAGATACAAAGGTGCATGCTTCTACTCTTATTTCATATTCCATTGTTTTGTATTTAATTTATTGTCTGTATATTTATTCTACCGCTTTGCACCTAATTTATTGTATGTAGATACTACATATCTTCCTACATAATAACTTATCTTCATGTCACTTGTATTTTATGTGCTGCTACATTGAGATAAATAGAACTGTATTTCTTTTTTTACATGTCTTTCTACATATCAACTTACCTTCATGTCCATTGTATTTTCTGCATTGCTAAATTGAAAGAAACATATTAGTTGTAGAAGAGGATGAAATCTTATATGCCACAACAGCGGAAGCTGAAGTACAATCTTAAAAAAGGTATACCAATTGTGATAGTAAATCAAACACACAAAATGAGTAGGTGGATAAAATATTGGAATAGAAAATGATGATTTGGAAACAATGGGCCTTTGTTGAGACTTCCCACTTCTGAAAATTTCCCTCCCCTTTTCTATTTTCCCACTCTCTATTATCCCTTTTTTTCCCCTCTTCTATACTTAAACGAATTCGCTTTTCTTTTCCCCCTCTAGTTTCCCTTTCTAGTTGCTTTACTTAGTCTCTTTTCTGAAAATGTCTAGGTGCGTGGGTAGTGTTGTTGGGAAATAATACCCTACGGACTAGCAAGCTAGGGCCAGACTTGCATGCAGATTATGACCTCAAATAAATCACTTTTAACCTACCACCCCAAAACTTAAAACCCCTTTTTCACATACATGCATGGAAAGGAACTACTAACCTTTTTACAGATGTTTGGTGTAGATCCTTCGTTGCGCCTTGCTCGCTTACTTGAGCTGCTCCTTCCAAAGTTCACCTGCAATCAAGACAAAACACTACGCATGCATGCTACTTTTCGACCTGAGGGTTAGAAATTAAGAATAAATTACAAAAACCACATATAACTCATGCATTGGGACGGGAAAAGTATTCTTTTATTATATTCAAAATGAATCAACTTACAATCAATGTTGAGACCGGCCACCATTCCTTGATCCTGATCCTGGGCTCCTCCTCTTCTTTGTCCTCCAACTGCTTTGCTTGAATTCTTCTTAGGCTTGAGGAAAGGCTAAAGGGTTGGGACAAATGGATTCGACAATTGGGCAGAGTTTCTTTGCTATCTTTTTCCTCTTTCAAATAGTACCCCTACCCCTTCTTTTATAGGCTAGAAGGAGCTAGGGTTTTGGATGAACTCTCGGCCATGCATGGCTGGGAGTTTCAGTTAACTGACCCATAACTTTTTGTCCCGTCGACAACTTTCCTATTTTTGTGCTTTGTTAGATAAACACGGGTTGTAGTAGGCCTGCCAACGTTCCAACGCGTGCAATAGTAGGCATGCCAACGTTCCAACGCGTGCAATAGTAGGCCTGCCAACGTTCCAATGCGTGCAGTAGTGGGTTAGGGCGCGTGTGACTTAACCCAAAAGGATTTTCAAAGAGGTTTCTCAGCAGATGTTTTGGCAATGAAGGTATATGAGTTGGCCTAATGCCAAGTATGCATGTGTGGTGCAATTTAGGGTTATAACATATGCCCCCTAATGTGTGAGGTCAGAAGAGCATCTGATGGCCGAAATACATTACCAATCTTTTACCAATCTGTACTGATATGCTGAATGAGTGAGCCCAAGAATCAGGAATCA
>ML785204.1:629664-663922 GCA_009831015.1 Picea engelmannii | reverse complement strand
GTCCGGACCGAAAAAGGGGTAAACTACCGCCGGACAGACGTGACTTCAAATTTCAGTTTAACGAGCGTGAAAGGCCACAAGATCGCTCGACAATCTTTTCATGTTTAGAGGGTCTGAAAAGGGCTTAAAAGGAGACCCGTTATGATTTGGGAGTTTGGAGGGTAAGTCAAAAAGTGAAAAAGACCCATGCAATGAGGCTCAAACTCATATTCAAGAAAGACTATACGGACTCCCGAGCCTACAGTGTTGTTTGAAAACGGCATGGACACCATAATGCAACCAGGACCTACCTAGGGCATCCATGTTTTGGTAAGCTCTACCACCAAGTTGTGACACTTCTAGAGCAGATATGACAGTTCCGTGTCACAACCGGATGGGATCGATCCTATATCATAAGAAAAAAGGCAACGAGATGCAACAGTTGGAGTAGAATCCTAACCTATATGCTCAAGTTGATTTAAAAAAAAAAAAAAACTTTTATGGACCGTCACTGTATTTTTTTATTTTTATTTTTCGAAACTCAATAAAAATTGTCCCAATACCTGATCAAATCCCTCCCATATAACTTCTGGATCACTCTAAATGGTTTTTGGTATAAAGAAACTAATAAAGGGGCCCAAAAAAGTGACAAAAAGAGGCCAAAAAGTCTATAAATAGAAGCTGGCAGCTCATTATCACCATTGCTGATTTGGAAATTGACTCTGGAGCCAAAAGAACCCCTTTGCCAAAGATCGTGATTCTGGGAGCTACAGTGGACGAAACGGACTTCTGCTTGGACCAAGTAAGTACAAACTCCCTTGTCTAGTTATTCCATACTTCATTTTAGCATTGTAGTTGATTTTGGGGGTGGGCGTCGCCCTCAAAAAGGTTGGCCCTAGGAAAACGTGGGCTGTCCAGGGATAGCCCACGGGTACCCGCGGGCAGAGCAAAGCCTGCCCGCGGGTACCCGCGACTCTCACCTCTACAGGCCGCGGGTACCCCCTCCCGTGTAATGAAAAAGTTAATGGATAAAAGTATTGACCCTCCTTTTTGCTCTGTTGTGTTGGCAGGATGTATGTTCAGTGGAGGGAAAGGGAGCACGAGGCCGCCAATGAGTTAGTGGTTGTAGATCCGAACGTTGTGGCCGTGCTGACACAGTGTGGTTTAGTGAAATTCTTTTTATGTCCGTTCATGCACGCGCAACCAAGGCTACTGAATGCCCTAGTTTGTTACTGGCACCCTGATGCAGAGGCGTACATGCTAGAGGGGAAATCTTTGGTGCCCACCACCGAGGATATTTACTTTTTGACTGGCCTCTCGAGGAGAGGGGAACCAGTCAACTTTCAAACTTTTCCTGCGGGGCCGAGCAAAGTCTCGGAGCTTATAGATGAGTACTATGTGGCTGGGACCGATCATAGGACTTCCTCGGTACCCGTTAGTAGGATTACCAACCTCACCCTACAGACTATTCTATTACTTATTGGGCGGATTACCGACTCAGCAGCCGTGCATCAGGCTTCGCGCGCACAGATGAACTGTGCGATCCAGTGCATGAATGCACACATTTTTGATTGGAGTACCACATTATTAGAGTGCATGAAGAGTCAGTTGACAACTTGCAGACAGCGGACACACAGGAAATTCGGGTTTGGGACCATCCTGTGTTCATTATTTTTCGAGAGAGTTCCGTGTTTCAGTCCTCAGGTGACAGTACAAGGACATCTGGCCACTTTCCCCGCATTATGTAGATGGGCAGCGTTACTTCCGTGACAGGGTGGTGGAAGGATCGTGGAGGCCTTCTACGATGACTTTTTTTCTTGGATATCACGACAGATCCCAGCTATAGAGGACTACTCATATGCGGGGATCAATTTTTCCAGAGATCCAGTGATACCAGTGCCTCCTGGCGAGGAGCGAGGGGAGATGGGTAAGTCTCCAACTATGTATGTTTTTTTGTTTGCATATGTAATTTTTATGTCTTTTTTTATATATATATCATGTTTTTGTATACCAGAGTTTTTGATGAGTGAACATTTATTGCATGCAGATGTGGGACCCGTGCGACCTGCCGACTATGCATGGAACAGGCGTCGCCCACAGCCAGAAGCTGCAGCTGCCGCCGCTGGGGGAGCAGCAGTAGCAGGGAACCTCCCAGCAGGAGAGGCCAAGAGGGTTCTAAGGTGGATTGAGAGGAACTTCATTGCGCTCACTCGAACAGTTCCCATGGCAGAGATAGAGGACCTGCCACCGTCCATGCAGACTCATGTTGTGGGGGCACCTCGGACATGGGTCTGATTGTTTAGGCATTTAGCCCAGGCTGTACATGATTATAACAGGGCCCATAGTCCCTAAGCATACTTTTAAACTTTTTATGTGCCACGAGCACCTTATTGTATATATTTTTTGAGGGCATAAGCCCGGTGACTCGTTACTGTTCCCACTTTTGAGGTGCTTGCGCCCATCTATGTACTCTGAGGATTTTATGATGTTTATATATGGTTTTTATCTCTTTTTGTGTCTTATGGATTATGTGTACAAAAATGTATTTACATGTTTATGTTCATGATCTTTTTATATGTGAGCAAGATGCCAATCTAAAATGTGATTAGCTAGAGTATCTGTGATTTGATTTAGACTCCTAGGAACATGAAAATATGTAATATAATCAAAGTTGCGTTCCAATAGACGTACCCTAAGGAATCGTCGGTGTAAATTTGGGTCATGAACTCAGTATATCCTGTTTACTTGCAACACAACCAGTTGAGCGTCTAGATAGACCCGGAGACGAGAGATATCCAATGACAAAGCGTCACGAAGCAACTCAATAACTGCACTATACTCAGCAACATTATTTGTGGTGTCGCCTAAGCATATCCCTCCGAAAGATAACAACTGACCCTGTGGTGTAGAGATTACCCAAGCTGCGGAGGCAAGCCTCCGCGTGTGTCGACTAGCACCGTCCGCATACCCAATGAACACCTCGGACTCACTTGACATCTGCCATAGTGACGAAAGATAACATCAATGACACGTCCATAACACGTTTTTCAAAAGAAATGTAAAAAAGTAATAGTACAAAGACTATACATATGTTACAAAAAGTTACTCACAGTGACCGTTCTATGAGTAATACTTATTGAGGTAGAGCCCATTTCTAGGCTCCGCCAAAGCATTCCCTTCAAAATCGACCAAATGATAAGTGCCTTTTTTAACACCTCTTTAATAATGAAGGGTCTGAACCACATGGGTTTAAACTTTCCTGCCCCCAGGGGGTCCTTATCTTGGTCGTAGACCAGGACAAGGTCGCCCTCAGAAAAAATCCGAGGACAAACGGACCTATCATATTGACACTTGACCTTACTTTTATGAGCCTCATTGGCCAGAGCCGCATCGCGATGCTGCTCATCAAGCTACTCAAGGTGTACTAACCGCTCTTCAAGTGGAGAAGTGTCTGGCAATAATTGTACTGCCAATTTCAGAGATGGGATTTGACACTCGATGGGCAAGACTGCCTCCAACCCGTAAACGAGTTGGAAAGGTGAGAAACCGGTTGCAGTCTTAATTGATGTTTGGTAAGCCCATAATGCTGAGTATAACATCAAATGCCAGTTTGACTTGCCTGAGTTGATAGTTCGCTGTAGAATTGTCTTAAGAGTTTTGTTTACAGCTTCCACCTGCCCATTGGCTTGGGGGTAGTAAGGTGATGAATGTTCTTGCCGTAACCCAAGATTTGATGTTAATTCGGACATCATTTAGTTCTGAAAGTGACTGCCATGATCAGTGACAATCTCTCTCGGGACGCCGAACCGTGCTATAATCTGGTTGAATAAGAAGAGAGTTGTTGTCTCTCCATCATCTTTAAACGTTGGCATAGCTTCGACCCACTTAGTGAAGTAGTCGACAGCTACGATGATATAGCGGTGCCCCCTTGCTGACCGGGGGTTGTATGTAGTGTAATCAATCCCCCACTCAGTGAAGGGACCAACTGTGATGACAGGAAACATAGGAGCTGGATGTTCCCTCATCTTCCGAGAGAAGATTTGGCATGGATGACACTTCTTGACCGACTCGATACAATATTTCATAACTGTGGGCCAGAAGTAACCTGCTCGTAAGATATTTTGGGCTGTTGCCAACCCAGATAAGTGACCGCCACAAGCTCCTGTATGACAATCGTTGAGCACTATGACGACCTCCTCATGAGTGAGGCATCGACGCAAGATGCAGTCTACACCTCTTCGATACAACGTATCATCGAGTATGAGATAGTTCTTAGCCTGATGGCGTATCCGCTGACACTCGTCACGAGAAGAAGAGGTGGGGCACTTCAAAGTCTGGATATAGATCAGTATATCTCCGTACCAGGGGTCTGATGATTCAATCAAAAACATATCCCCCCGGATAGGCGATTCCTCAGGCACAACGTCACCTGACTCAACCGGAAGCTCTGAAATAAGTTCTGCGAAGACCAGTGACTTCTTGGACTTTGCTGAAACGAAGTCTAAGTCAAATTCTTGGAGGAATACCATCCATCTACTGATTTTTCTGCCGATAGCTCGTCGTGTCAACATGTACTGGAATGGATTCACGACAGCAACGACAGTGGTCTTGGGAAACAGAACATAGTGACGGAACCGCTGAACAGCATGAACTGCTACCAACGCAAGTTTTTCGAGATGGGTATAATTAAGTTCTGGTCCCACGAGGCCTCGGCTCAGGTAATAGATCACGTATTTTGAAAACAAATCATCTTCCTGAACTAAAACCATGCCTATGGTCGACTCTGCTGTAGCCAGATATAATAGGAAATCCTTGTTATAATTAGGTGGCTGTAGCAGAGGTGCGGTTGTGAGGGCATGTTTCAATGCGTCAAAAGAGCATTGAGCGGCTTCGTCCCAGAAAAAGGGAACATATTTCTTCAATAAACGCATAAATCCCTTGGTGATTTCGGCATAGTTGGCGATGAAGCGTCGTAAGAAGTTCGCCTTACCTTGAAGACTTTGAAGTTGTAAGATTGTGCGTGGGGGGGGAAACTGGATTATTGCCTCCACCTTAAGAGGATCCACCATGATCCCTATGGTTGACACTATGAAACCTAACAAACGTCCTGACGTGACACAAAAGCTGCACTTGTTGGGGTTCAAGCGAATCCTGAAGTAGCGACAACATTCGAAGATTAGTAGGAGGTGCGTAGGATGATCTTTTCGCTTGCGAGAATGTGATGCTAGATCATCTAGATAAGCCTCGACTATATGTTTGAGGTCGTGAAACGCAAAAGACATGGCCCGCTAGAAAGTGGCTCCAGCATTCTTGAGGCCAAAAGGCATCTTACGATAGGCGAATTTACCCCACGGACAAATGAATGCCGTTTTGTGTTGGTCCTCAGGTTTGATTTGGATTTGATTATAGCCCGAAAAACCATCCATGAACGAAAAGGCTTCACAACCGGCACATTCCTCAATGATCTGGTCGATGAATGGGGTTGGATAATTATCTTTTGGACATGCCTTGTTCAAATCACGGAAATCGATACATACAGGAATCGTGCCTTGTTTTTTATCGACTGGCACGGGGTTTGACACCCATTGAGTCAAATGAATAGGGTAAATGAACCCTGCCTTGAGCAATTTCTCAACCTCAATCTTAATGGCTGCTGCTTTCCTAGGATTAACTGGACGCAGTTTTTGTCGAACAGGCTTAGCATCAGGATACGTTGTGATTTCATGTTCAACTATTTTTGGATCGATACCTGGCATTTCCTCATAAGACCAGGCAAAAACGTCGCGGAATTCTTTGAAAAGATCCGTGTAAATTTGAATCTCTTCGGGGGAGCAATCCGCCCTGACGAAGACATTCTCCACGACGCCAGGGTTGCAGGATATGTTGATAGGTATGGTGGCAGCGATAGTCGCCATATTCCCCTCAGCATAAATTTCCTATGTAGCTAAGAGGTTAATAGGACACGGCTGATCTCCCGTCATGGTGATAGTGAATTCTCTTGCCTCGATTCGGTGTAACTCTGGGAGGAAATATGACCTGTGGTGAAGATCGTCCCAAGGTTTGTCCGGACTAGTCATTGCTTCGATTACTGCCTCGTCGGAAGGCAAGACTAAGTCTAACGAATCGGTAGTAGCCAGAGAATCCTGAGCCCAAATAGGCTCAGGAAGTGGATCTAACTCTTGTGCGGGAGTTGGATCAGGGTTAGCTGAAGCTTGCTGGACCAAAGAGTATGCTACTTCTGCAGTCAACAAGGGCATGGACATGCCGGAGTGCCCTGTCTCATCCATCGTGGCTGATGGGGAAGGAAGAATCCACAGATCCTCAAAGTAAGTCGTGCGGAACGACGAAACGTGAAAAATCTCAGCCTTATGGTTATTCGATATGAACTTGACATCGTTATGCGGAGGTGGGTAATCGAAGGTACCCATCAAGGATGGGCACAAACCAACTCCTACGTTAACGACACCGGGCTGAGGATTATCAATCATGAGAACCGTGGATGCCCCCAAAGCTGGGTCAGGCCTAGAGAAGGAAAATTGATCAATGGTCACTATCTGATCCTCGTGTGGAAACAACAAGACTCGGAAAATTGTAGCAACCACAGCTTGCATAGTATAAGTCCAACTCCGACCTAACAAGAGGTTATAGTCGAGGGGAGCATCGACTACCTCTACTTCAACGCACACGGTCTTCCCTCCTAACTGCACAAGGAAAGAAGGAACGATGCCATGTGTTCGGAAAGAACGACTGTCGAACGCAGTGAGGAGAGTAGGTGATGGAGACAAAGCGGGCTAAACAATGGCTTTCTAGCATGCTAACGACATAACGTAAGTCGAAGCGCCCTCGTCGACCACCGTGCGGAATATGTTCCGTGTAAAAGTTTTCGTGGGATGAGCCACTACTATCTGAAACGCGACGTGGTAAGGCAGACGAGGTTTTAAGTCAGTCGTATCTAACATGATGGTACCTGGGTTACAAGTCTCAGTAGAGATTAAAGCAGTCAACAAGGCTTTCCTCTGAGAAGGGCAGCTTTGGAGGACTTCCAAAGCAGACATCGCACAAGGGGTTTGTGATAAATCTTCCACCACAGAGTAATTCTAGGCGGCCCTTGCGTTTGGGTTGTGAGAAGCTTTCTTAAACGCACCTTTTGGGATGCGTGTCATTGTTTCACGCAACGTCTTCTCAATATGTAGAGGAAGAAATGGGATCTCAACTTCTTTACCCTTCTCATAGGCGCTTGGTTTACTATAGTCGTGCGCTCTAGTCGTTATTAAAGCATCACCCCTAACCATATATATGTTCGTGGCAGAGGAATTGTTTGGAGGAGGGCAGGTTTCCTGGCTGCCCCCTTCGGCACTTGTAGAGGCTTGAGTTAAATTTTTCCCATGCTGAAAGGGATTAGTCAACACGGCTTGCTGTTGCTGTGTGACAAACTTCTGGGCCTCTGCAAGTCGAGGACATAGATGGGTCTGGTGGTCTTCCGCACACAAGTTGCATGGATACCTCACCTTCCGCTTTTTCGTGGTGCCCTTGCCAGCATTATCAGTGGGTTTTTTATCCCCCTTACCCTTCTTAGGTTGTTTTTTCTTCCCTTCAGGCTGCTGGGTGGCCTTTGGGTTAGTCATCTGCACGGAGTGTACTTCCGACGTTTGGGTAGGAGGAGCAGCCAAAGCAGTAGTATGGCTGGCCGCTGAGTGTTGTATAGATAACTGTTGCAATTGTTTTGTCAATTGCTCAACGGGCTTGGTTTGTGGTGAGCCAACAATGCCTTCAGCATGTGGTCCAACTCTCTGTCTAGTTTTATCCAGTATTGATCGTGGAGCATCCGGCAGGATTTTGTATAATAAACCAGACTGAGAATAGATAAGCTCAAACTGTTGAGCCCTCATGATGGCATATTCTTCGCAGAAAACTTCGGAAGTCGCGACGTCTTTGGATAATTGAGGGACTAAAGACTTAAGGAACCACTCAAGCAGGAATGCTGGTGGAACTGGTACTTTGATAAGACTCTTTTGGCGTCTCCACTCTCGGATATGATCAGAGATATGGTCTGCTGTCATCTGCTCGAAATTAGCTAGCAACTCTGTGTCGGCGTCGTATCTCATAGGTAACTGAAAATGGTTAAGGAAGGCCATCACCAGTTCGCCAAAATAAGAGTATCTTGAGCGATCAAGCTCAATGTACCATTTCGCGACACTCCCGATAAGAGTGCGTTGAAACAATCGCAACTGGATGGAGTCATCTTTTAATGAGTTAGATGAACACCAAAGATGGAAAGTAGTCACGTGATCACCTGGATCTTCGTTAGGCTTGGCCTCGAACTTTGGAATATCCGAAGGCAACTTTGTTGGCATAGGAGGCCAACGTGGATCGTGACAAATATGATCATTTAACAACCATGCCAAATCTGGCAAGTGTAATGTCGCCAAGAATGGTAGTTTAGGTTTCTGCTGATAGCCTGGAAAAAAGGGTCCTGGAGTTTGACTGGCACCAGGTTGCCAGGAAAAGTTTGGCTGCTGTTCCGGATTCTGGTAGAAACCATGGCCCTGACCAGCGTAAGGATTTTGCATCTGTGGAGACATCATTGGCTGATTCCCCATAAAGGACATAGGATGTTGGGCATTCATCGTGTTTAAAGGAATTTGGGAAGGATTACCCCATGCCGGTCCTGCTGGGAGAGGCATAGAAGTCTGTCCGGGGTTCCATTGACTGTGGAAAGAATTACCCCAGAACGACATTCCAGAGGAAGGAACAGATCCTTGTCCTGAGTTCCAAGGTCCTGCTATATGTGCCCTCGGCACAGGAATAGTACCTTGTGCCAGAGTAGACTGTCCAAAGATGGGAGTGCCCCCAGATGGGAAAGCAGTGGATGCGAAAGTGTTGTTACCAAACGTCCCGTTCCAAACAAACGGTGACAAACCTACCGGCAGTATTTGCGCAGGTGTTCCTTGACTCCTGGCTCCAAATAAAATTATGTGTGCAGGCTGCCCGGCGGACTGCTGATGCAGACCACCAAGCGAAGGGGATGAAGGAGGGGTATGACCTCCAGCGTAAGGAAAAACATTAAAAGGGACAGGAATTCCCCCAAGTTGACCCTGCAGAGGAGCGTTAGAGCTCCCTGCCCCCAGACCCAAAGTCTGTAAAGTGGAGTGAGTGAGTGCAGGACTTGTACCTGAACTAAGCATACCGTATGAGAACGGAGAGCCTGACGCACTAGGTGTGAGAGGATTTGTGGACACCGCAATAGATGGGATCGGTCCACTGTGCGACGTAGTTGCGGCCGAGACCGTGGTGGCCCGGAACGACGATGACAAGTTAGGAGAGGCTTCTTCTGTGGTAGAAATGGTGGTGGGAATGGAAGAATTCCCAGAGGAAGTAACAACGTTTGGTTCCATAACTGTGTGAGGCACTGACAGACGTTCGTAAAATTGAATTGGCACAATAACTTGCGGCCAAGTATCAGTGGTTGGGGTTTCAACCGAACCAAGATTGGCGGTTGATTCCTCCGGGAGTTGTTCGGGCATAATGGTTTGTAACCCGGTTGCTTCGAAAGACCCTTGTTGGTCTAGCTTCCGCCTCAATGGTGGCAGGGGTGGCTCCAATATAACCGGCGGAAGGCCCAGAAGCCTTTGTGACCGACGGAGCTCTGAATCCTCCACTGTGTGAGAAGATCCACGACACGCTAAGGTATTCTACACGTTCAAACAGTAACACACACTAAAAAGAAGCCCTTAATAGATAAGATAAGCAATCACTAACTATTTTGAAGAACAATTACAACAACCAACACTAGAGCAACTTACTGGTGCAAGTGCAACTCGAAAACGGAAGCACCCTCCGGGTATAGTCTGCAAAGCGTGGCCCAATGTCTGTCCTAGGTACTGCGGTATACCCCCGCAGTCACCTGTGTATGTCCCTAAAAATATTGGCAACTAGTTTACTAGCACGCAAACAATCACCAGGCGGGTACAATCGATAGTCGGGTAGACCACAATGAGCAGGGTATCAAGCCCGAAACCTGTCAAGGGTATCGAGAGAAAATGGTCCAGAAGACGACTGAGGACCTCGAATGGATTCGAGACCCATGAAGCCTCGTGGAAAATGAAAACGACGAAATCCCTCAACAAATCCTCGATATGTGTTCTCCACTACGCTTGGTCCGGCTTTGGAGGGGTTATCTCCGCTACCTTTCCTTACACGACCTCGTGTTTATCCCCTGTGTTAGAGGGGGGTCCCAGATAACTTCCACGAAACTGGACTTCTACACTCCCTATCATAGACTTCAATGTTTGGTTTTGAGTGGCCTTGGAGAGTTTACTCTCCAACCTATTCCAAGGCCCTAGTCCTGAGCTAGTATATGAACCCTACAAACAAAAAGTCTAATAGATTTTAATTAGTGTTTCTTTTATGGGATTTTTTACGTCACAAGGCATGAAGGTGAAACTGATGATGTGTAAAGACTCAAAGAAACAACGAATGAAAAATACTGGAAACAAAAGACATTTACTAAAATGCAAAAATCAACAACTTTTCACAAAGAAAGACTTCTTTTCTTTTCAATTTTTCTAAGATTTCATGCAGCAAACATAAAGGAATTTCGCTCAACTACGAGCTACTTATGCTCTAAATGCACTGCAAAAACTTATGAACAAAAGACTTCTTCCTAGCTATTGATGCAACAACACAATCTTCAAACAAAGAAGAAAATGAAAAAGAGATATATTCTTTTTTATTTTTATTTGAGTGCTAAATGAAGCAACAAAGGAAAAATGCCGACAAGCACAAAACCAAGAAAACAAAATAGAATTCTGGCTTAAAGTGCAGATCACAAAGAAACAGAGCAAAGAGACACAATGGCAATCAAGAAAGCACCGATTCTTACGCTTGTCTAAAAACCATAAAACAAAATTTTTCTTTTTTATCTTTTCTATCAAACATCAACTAAGAAAAAACAGGATAAGGGTAAGAGGCCCAAACCTACTGACTGTGCCACCCTAGACTCAAACCCCTGAGAGGAATACTTCTCACCACAGGAAGGGATGACTGCCCCACCCTGATTGAAAAGCAACCTGTCAAGCCCACTACTGTAACTGAAACAGCACGCGTGCAAACGCGTGCTGACCTACAACAGCGTGCGGGTACCCGCGGGCTGCACTTGCACAGGCCGCGTGTATGTATAAACTCTAAGAAAAAATAAACACAGGCATCCCAGACCTGGAAGAGGCCACTGGTATTGATAACCAAGGTCTCCTGAAGGCTTGGATGCTTCTTCTAACAGCAAATAAAAAATAATTGCAAAGAATAACAAAAAACAATCAAGCAAACTGAGACGAGACTATGAACCAACAAGACTCAGACAGGATTCAGAACTCCCCCTGAGAATGTATAATTCTGACAGGGAGGAGGAGGACTGCCTCTCAATCTTTCTAACTCCTACACGCTACTGAAACCTCTACAACTAGTGTTCAAACACGGGCTGTAGAAGGTTAGGGCGCGGGTTACACGTGTGCAGGCCTTCTGCAGGCCGTGTGTACCTCTGTGTGTCCCGATAATTATTGTCAAGCAACAATCAAGGAAAAAACCGATATTAAGAACCAGGTTCCCTGCTAGCTCTGACCTAACAGAAAACAGGCAAACAAAGAAACAAAAAATCTAATCCTTTAAACTACCCAAAAACCTCAACTAAATCCGGAAACCCTAAGAGTATCTCCCCAGTGGAGTCTCCAATTCTGTTGTTGGGAAATAATACCCTACGGACTAGCAAGCTAGGGCCAGACTTGCATGCAGATTATGAACTCAAATAAATCACTTTTAACCTACCACCCCAAAACTTAAAACCCCTTTTTCACGTACATGCATGGAAAGGAACTACTAACCTTTTTACTGATGTTTGGTGTATATCCTCCGTTGCGCCTTGCCCGCTTACTTGAGCTGCTCCTTCCAAAGTTCACCTGCAATTAAGACAAAACACTACACATGCATGCTACTTTTCTACCTGAGGGTTAGAAATTAAGCATAAATTACAAAAACCACATATAACTCATGCATTGGGACGGGAAAAGTATTCTTTTATTATATTCAAAATGACTCAACTTACAATCAATGTTGAGACCGGCCACCGTTCCTTGATCTTGATCCTGGGCTCCTCCTTTTTTTTTTCCATCAACTGCTTTGCTTGAATTCTTCTTAGGCTTGAGGAAAGGCTAAAGGGTTGGGACAAATGGATTCGGCAATTGGTCAGAGTTTCTTTGCTATCTTTTTATAGGCTAGAAGGAGCTAGGGTTTTGGAGGAACTCTCGGCCATGCATGGCTGGGAGTTTCAGTTAACTGACCCATAGCTTTTTGTCCCGTCGGAAAATTTCCTGTTTTTTTGCTTTGTTAGGTAAACGCGGGTTGTAGTAGGCCTGCCAGCGTTCCAACGCATGCAGTAGTAGGCCTGCCAGCGTTCCAACACGTGCAGTAGTGGGTTAGGGTGCGTGTGACTTAACCCAAAAGGATTTTCAAAGAGGTTTCTCAGCAGATGTTTTGGCAATGAAGGGATATGAGTTGGCCTGATGCCAGGTAAGCATGTGTGGTGCAATTTAGGGTTATAACAGGTAGGCAGACTCACGGGTTCACATTTATACTCATGCTTCTATATCACAAGTGCGATCGATAGCTTCCTCATTCCATACTTAGCTACTTTTCGATCACGAGTTCCCGGGATGGCAGGATAAAAAATTGCGCTTCTATTGTTCCATGTCCTACAAACAACACCCGCAGTTCTACGATATACAAATTGACAATCAGACTCCCGGGCTGTTGGGCTCAAGTTTTTTCTTCTATTCTTTTGTGACCTACAAACAACTTCCGTAGTTCCATGATATACAGATTGGCCGCTATACTCACCCATCATGCCCTGTTTTGTGTTACAAATTTCTGCACTCAAAATTTACGAGAAATACAATTTGACTGTTGGGTCCTCACATTTCTTGAGTATCCCTTGACACCCTATTTCATACTCCATCTCCTTCAAGACTGTATGTGACATCCAGAACAATTATGAACAATATACAATACATATGCTTATTTAGTCGTTCTGATGTTCATGTACAGAAGATTGCATCAGAAAGAGTTGGACGAATGACATGGGCATGAGTAGTCAATCATTGCAAACATCAACAGGACGACAAGGCCAAAGGTAAAGATTCATACATTGTTCTCTTGATATGTTTACCAAACAAATATCCTGAGCTATTTATTCATCTATTCCATGATAAATATGTTGATGTCATCTGCAACATATGCTTTGTAGTTCACAAGAAGTATCAACGAGCGTAAGTGAAACGCCCAACATAGTGCAAGTTCCACAAACTAAGAGGTATGGTTACAAGACTCTGACCTGCATACTTCATCCAAGTTGTGCGTGTACTTGTACATTTATGCCAAAAAATAAAATAAAAAAAAATGATGCAGACTTCCATTCACATTAATTTTTCTATTCAAAAAATGTCACCAGGTCTAAACTTATAACACCCAATATACTATCGATAGAAGGCTTGAACAACAACCAAACTGGACAAGTTCTCCTCGGGGACATAATGGTCATGTATAACACCTACTTAGACAAGGAAACCAAAACTAGATGCATTGTGGGTGCTGACATGACACACAACGAAGCCATGATGACAATCACACTGACTATCCCTACACAACTTGTCCAGAAACATGTAGAAAATATCTTTCCAGGTAATGGGATATCCATTACAAATTTTAATATATTTCCGAAAATAGTATTTGACCGTGGTGATTGTAATCGGATTATATCGCTCAACGAAACAAGTATTGTGGAAAAATTTCCCATGATTTGTTCAGAATATCATTTCATATCGGACACAACAATCAGCCAACTTGCACAGAGCAATGACACTTACCCAATTGAAACCATTGGTGCAGTTGTCACACTCGCGAGAAAAGTTGGCTAGCAACACATTATCCATATAAAATATGGAGACTCACACAACAACAAGGAAATGATACCGTTCTCCATATCCAATTTTTTCCTTTACTTTCACATGCTCATATATCTCAGTTATGTTACACAACTATTACACTATTCCATGTTGCAACTTCAATTGTTCGACACCTATTCAAATTTATTTTCCTGAATGGAACAACAATTGCATAAAGGGAAATTTCCACTTATGCTCTTCAAAAATATAACAAAGAAAAGAGATGTTAAAGAAAATATATTTCGCACAACCCAAACAACATTTGTAACATAATTGCGAACATACATAGTACATGATCTCAAGAAACTAACTAGCTCGACAACTGTTGTGCGTATACATCTACAATTCCATCTACACTTTTCTCATAAAAATCTCCTTGAACAAATTTCTGCATTTTTGTTGTTGTAGAGTTGTATATTATATTGTTTAATATATTAACTACTATGCTCACGTGCACAAGTTGAGGGTGTTTTGGTTGTAGTGAATGCGTACTCGACCCCCTTCGAGCCTATATGTGACAAATGAAACTCTCTTGCTTCTGCCTCTACTTTCATAAATGATGGCACAATTGATTTCCTACGATGCAGTAAAAAATGCCCTTACATATATAGAAATTGCCTCAATGCTTCCATCTGAACCCTCAACAAAACAATTGTACATTGTACAATTAGACAACCTCTGTTACAAGATGTGCTTCCCGGGTTAGAAGAATTTCCATACGAAGTATACCTACAGAAAAAGGCAATAGTGTCTACATGTTACGCGACTTTCGTGTCCATAGAAAATTTACATTAAATGAGGACAATGCCATACTGCATATCGGCTGAACCAAAAAAAAAAAATCATATCAAGCATTGACAATAAACAAAACAATCTCATCTGTATCTGTCCATGCTACCCAATGAGGATATGAATAGAGTTTTGCAGTGCCATGGAAAATTGAACTGGAAGCGCATAAGATTGTTCAGTCCAGGAATGAGAAGTGTGAGGACATACCTCATACAAAGTATCCAACTGTGAATAAATCAGTTCCATCCTTTGAACCGTCAAAATGGATTGCTCCTCTGAATAGAACCATCATGAATTTTCAACAATATTGCAAATTTGGCATTGTTCGAACTCCATTAAGTTAAATGATGACACTATTTTCCAGAACTAGTAATGTTAGAACATTGTGAGGTCAACATGATATTGGTTCATATTACTATCATAATCAAATGTTCATAGTGATCTTGGTTCATAGTAATATAGTAATCGACAAATTTCTTTTTTCCCAATTGGGGATTTGGTTATAGATGGGATACAATGCCCAATCTCCATTGATTTTTTCTTGTCTTTTGTTTGGACGACTTTTGTTCATGTGCTTTCATACTATAGTTCAAGGTTCTCATGGTCCTGGTTTTTGAATTATGGTTGGATGATATATTCAGGATCTTAGCGGTTTTTCTATGATCTTAAAGAATATACAAGACCTGATTTTCCTTTTAATGTAAGCTCTGTTAAGAAAATGTAATATGTAGTTCATTTTAGCACTTTTACTTGATCGATGAAATTACCAAAATTCTTCTTCAGAAATATTTTGAAATAAAAGGATATATGTTATAACCCTAATTTGCACCATACATGCTTACCTAGCATCAGGCCATCTCAAATTCCTTCTTTTCCAAAGCACTGCTGAACAACTCTTCTTAAAAACCTCTTTTATAAAGGCCCAGGCGCCCTGCTACATTACTGCACGCGTGTACACTCTAGCTGACCTAAAATAGCCCGCGTGTACCTACAAAAGCACGAAAAAGGAAAGTTGTTGATGGAACACACAACTTTGGGTGAATTAACTAAACCTTCCGGCCATGCATGGCTGAGGGTTTGACCAAATACCTAGCTTCTTCTAGCCTATAAAATAAGGGTTAGGGGTCCCATTTGGAAGAGGAGAATCATAGTAAAGAAACTATACCCGATTGCACATTCCCTTTGTCCAAACCCTTTAGCCATCCTTGTGCAAAGAGAAAGATAGAGAAAAGAAGTTGGAGGATAGTTGAAGAGGAGCCTAGGACCAGGTTCATGGAGCAGTGGCCAGCTTCATCATTGTAAGTTGATTTGTTGAAGTTAATAATAAAGAAGTACTTTTCTCGTCCCACCATATGAGGTTTTCATGATTTATTGCATACTTGTTTATTGAATCTCTAATCCATTAATATATATATCAAATGCATGTGGAGTTTGTTATTTTCTTGTGTGAATGCAGGCCAGCCTTGGGAGGAGAGCTACAGTCAAAGATAAATCAAGCGTGAGGAAGGATCGATATCAAACGCCCAAAATAAGGTATGCTCACTTGATCTTCTTAACTATGTATTTGCTTAAGAATAATGGGGATTAGGTCTGGGACGACGGTAGAAAGTAGAAATCTTTAGGTCTTTTTTGCATGCATAATTAAACCCTAAGTTCTAGTCCGTAGAGGGATTTCCCACTCACAACAGAATTGGCGACCATACTGGGGATAGTCTAGGGTTTCTGGGAATATTTTTTGGGTATTTTTAAGAATTGGTTTCATTTCCTGTTTTTAAAGTTTCTGCAAAAGTCTGAGCTAACATAGATTCTGGTCTTCCATACCAGTTATCTCTATTTCTTTGTTTGACTGTATTTTTTTTTTTTCCAAGACCCACAGAGGTACACGCGACCTGTATAAGGTCTGGACACGTGTACCCGCGCCCTACATTCTCACAGCCCGCGTGTACACGCTAGCTGAGGAAGTGTCAGTCGCGTGTATGATTCCAGAAAATTCTTTTAGAGAGGCATTCATCCTCTTCCCTGTCAGAATTAGTCCTTCTCAGGGGTTTTATAGAACTCTTTCTAGTCTTTGTTGTTTGCAGTCTATAGCTTAGGTTTCACCTTAGATTGGTTTTGTTCTATGAAATTTTCCTTCAATTGTTTTCTTTTTCTGTCAAAGTAAGTTTCTGAGTCTTCAAGAGATTATGGTTCTCAATACCAGTAGTCTCTGCCAGTGTTTGATTGCTTGTCTTTTCATTTTTGAAGAGTTGCAGAGGTACACGCGGCCTGCATACCGTCTGCATGCGTGTACACGCGCTCTGACCTTACACAACTTGCGTGCACACGCTGGCTGTTGAACTGTCAGCAACATACCTGTTGAGAAAATTTTTGTTTAAGGAGAGGCAGTCATCCTTTTCCTTGTCAAGAGTTATATCTCTCAGGGTTCTTGGTCTCTTTCATAGCATCTTAGCCTAGGTTGTATTCCAGCATAGCTTTCTTTTTCATTTAAAAGATTTTTTGTGTTTCCTAGCTTTTTTAACTTATTTTTAGCTTGAAATTTTCTTTTAGAATATTTTGTTATTTCTACTTTGATTGGAAGAAAATATATAAAAAAACACTTAGTTTGTTAGATCTCTTTCTTTCCTGGCATTTTCTTTGCATTGTTATTTGAAAAAGAAAAAGAAATTAGCATATCGTTGTGTTTTCTTCTAATTTTAAAAAGCATTTCAAAAATAAAATAAAATAAGAATTATAATCATTCTTTGCCAGTGTTCATATAACTTTCATCATTTTTCGCAAGAGTCTTAACACCATCAGTTGCACTACCATACCCTTTTGAGTAAATCAAGCCAGTAAAAAGAATGCTAATTAAAATTTACTAGACTTTATGTTTGTAGGGTCCATCAACTAGACTAGGCTAGAGCCTTGATTTAGGTTGGAGAGAAAACTCTTCAAGGCTATAAAACAAACATATGAGTCTGTGCTAAGGAGTGTATAAGTCCAGTATCGTGAAATTTATCCAGAACACCCCTCTAACACAGGGGATAAACACGAGGTCACGTGCAGAAAGGTAGCGAAGATAACCCCTCCAAAGCTGGACCAATCGTAGTGGAGAACACATATAGAGGGTTTGTCTTGGGATTTCGTTGATTGCATTTGTCACAGAGCTTCGTGGGTCTCGAATCTGTTCGAGGTCCTTAGTTGTCTTCTGGACCACTTGCTTTCGATACCCTTGGCAGGTTTCGAGCTTGATACCCTGCTCATTGTGGTCTACCCGACTATCGACTGTACCCGCTTGGTGGTTGTTAGTGCGTTGGCAACCTAGTTGCCTATCTTTCTAGTGACATACACAGGTGACTGCGGGGGTATACTGCGGTACCTAGGACAGACATCGGCCCATGCTTTGCAGAGTATACCCAGAGGGTGCTTTCGTTTTCGAGTTTCACTTGCACCGGTAAGTTGCTCTAGTGTTGGTTGGTGTAACTGTTCTTCCAACTAGTTAGTCGTTTGCTTGATTTTCCTTTAGGAAATTTTAGTGTGTGCTCTGTGCTCCCTAGTTTTCCATAGTGAGTTAGTTAGTCATGGCTTTGGGTCTCTGACCTAGGGTGGTAGACCGCCCACTCCACCGATCGTGAGGACTTTCTGGTCTTCCGCTTAGAAACGTGGAGTCGCCTTTTTATAGGCGTTGTTTTGATACCACTGGTTCTTCAGAGTCAATGCGTGAGACTTTTACGGATTTGAACGATTCCGCAAGGGGAGAACCTATGCATAAGATCTTCATGGCTAAAGTTCCTTGTGATACCAACCAAGGAGCCCCTTCACAAGGGGATTCTTATGCTTTTCCCTTCTTCAGAAACGTTGGTGTCCCTTTGATGGCCACTTTGTACATTCCTGGGTTGAATGTGGGTTTATCGGTTTGGTTGGGTACCATTCCAAATGTCCCAAATTCTCTTGACGCTTCTGAGTTAATAGATTTATGTCATGGGCACCCTATTGATGTTTCTTTGTCAACAATGTCTTCTCCTCCTCCTTCTATTGCCTCTGGTAAAAGTACAGTTACTAGTAACCGGAAGTCTAAACGAAATAGAAAGAGGAAGAATAGGAAGAAGAAATCACGAGCCTCTGCAAGTTATGCTGGGAGAAGTCCCCCACCCTTTGCAAGTCATGCTAGGGGAAAAAGTCCAGTCCCTGCTAGTCATATTGGAAATAGGTCTGTAGCCTCTGCGAGTCATGTTATCGACCCATCACCAACCTCTGCAAGTCATGTTGGAGATGTGCAACCAACCACTACTAGTCATGCTGGGGGCATTAATTATGTTGAGAAACCTAGATGGATAGGACGTAAGCCTAAGTTCCCTTGTAAGCTTTGCAAGGGAGATCACCTTACTCATTTGTGCCCTGGAATTATAGAGGTACAAATATTGTGGTCCCTGTCTACAAGCTCTTCTTATTTCGAGTCTTTTGAGGTTTCCTCGCAGTCTATGCAACCATTGGTTGAGAAAGTGATCATGTCGATGTAGTAATCGGCTGATCCCACTCTTTTGAGGGGTGAGGTGCCTTCAGACCTTGTAGTCTCTCAGCCTATTCAACCATTGGTTGAGAAAGTGATCATGTCGATGCAGTCATCGACTGATCCCACTCCTCTTTTGGGGGGTGAGGTTCCTTTAGACCATGTAGTCTCGCAACCTATTCATCCATTGGTTGTGAAAGTGGTCATGCCAATGCAGTCATCGGTTGATACCTCTCATGTTTTGGGGGGTGAGGTGTCTTTAGACCATTTAGTCTCGCAGCCTATTCAACCATTGGTTGCAAAAGTGGTCATGCCGATGCAGTCATCGGATGATCCCACTCTTCTTTTGGGGAGTGACGTGTCTACCGACTATGTTTTTAGCATTTCCGGTTCAATACTTTCAGAACAAGGGGACATTCTTCTCATTACGAGCACACCCCCTCCAAGCCCTAGGATGGTTTCCTTTGATTGGAATGACCTTGTTGAGCCTCATCTTCCTTCTGCTGCACCTTTTCAAATAAGGTTTGAAGTTAATTCAACAAACATTTATCGATGTATAGTGGATGAAGGAGCCTCCACAAGTATTTTATCCTCCTCGGTTTGGAAAGTCTTGGGATCTACCAAGCTTGTGTTTACTTCGCATGAGTTGTTGGCTTTTGACAGACGTCCTAGTGATTGTGTAGGGGTTCTTCCTCATTTTCCTATCTTGTTAGGTGGGAAAATTGTCCTTGTTGATGTTATAGTGGTGCAAGGTCCGTTAGATTTCAATATGCTTCTCGGGTGTGATTATGTATATGCTATGAATGTTGTGGTGTCTATGTTATTTCGGGTGATGCATTTCCCTCACAATGGAAGCATTGTCACTACTGACCAGCTGGCACCTGATAATCACCATCCTAATTTGACGTTATTTCAGACTACCCCTTTATATGTTCCTAGCATTCATGTAGACTCTACCCTACCACGGGTTAATTATGTGGCATCTTATCCTCGGTGTTCAATTGCTTATGAGAAGGAAACTGTGCAATCATGTTTCCTTCTCTATACTTGGAATCAACAATTGATCCATTGGTGTATCTAATGGGGGCATGGGAGCCCTTGCTTCCCCCTCTTGGTCCAAGTGGGCTTGAGTATCCTTCTGAGTCTAATCTCATTGTTAGTAGATCCTCAAGCCCTTGTGATCGTGATTCTTCGTTGATAGACTCTGCCAGTCCTAGCCAGAATCTCCATCGTCATATGGAGTATGGTCAATTTACTTCATCCTTTGGGACTGTCGACCCTCGTTTGCATGATTTCTTGGAGTTTGAATTTCCTTCAGATGAGGCTATCCTGGAAGCCATGACTATGGTTTCTATACCGCAGGAGGACTTACACCGTGGTTTTTGTTTTCTTCCCTTTTGGGAGACTTCCCAATTTGACTATCGAAGAGACTCTTGGTCTGAGCCTAACAATGGGCTCTACCTGAACCAGTTTCATACTTGAGTCGTAGCCACCAACGGGTCTTCTTTTAAGCCCTTTTTAGACCCTCTAAACATGAAAATATTGTCGAGCGATCTTGTGGCCTTTCACACTTGTTAAACTGAAATTTGAAGTCACATCTATCCGACAGTATTTTACCCCCTTTTCAGTCTGGACGGTCAACTATAAGAAAAAAGGTATACTCTAAGGAACTTTAGTTCTTTAGAAGGGTACTCTCAGGTATCATTTTAACCTTTTTTCGGGCCCGAGGGACTAAATGTACGAAAAAGGAGCCTCCACAGAGTCCATAGTTAAGCTCTTTTTAGACTCCCTAAAATTGAAAAGATCGTCAAGTGACCTTATTCTTTCACACTCGTTAAACTGGTCCAGAAGAACATTCCTGACAGAGTCCATAGTTAATCTTTTTTCAGAATCCTTAAAAATGAAAAAATGGCCAAGTGATCTTGTCTTTATCACACTCGTTAAAATGGTTTTGAATAGACGTCTCATCGGTGCTAGTTTACCCCTTTTTCAAACCAACTAGACTACCTTTGAAAAAGGTACCCCAATGGAGTCTCCTTTTACGTTTTTTCAGACTCTCTAAATATGAAAAACCTCCGAGCTTACCTTCTTTGGGCTCGTTAAACTTATATCGAAGGACGTTACCATTGTGTGTTTTGTTAACCGCATTTGCATACCTGCGTCTTTGGTCTAATTATAGCTCCATGTTGCTCTCAACTGAACCATCTGAAGCATACCTTATACGCAAGCCTTGTAGCACTTTGCCTCTGCGTCTTGACACCTTTGGCCCCTAGAGGATTTTTCCTGAGTGTCATTGCTATGAACATCAGTCTTGTCCTTATGCCTTGAACTTGTATGTTTGCAACACTCGTTCCTCCTTTGTAACGTAACATTGTTTTATTCTTTTTCAAAAATTATTGAAAAATACAAAAAAAATCAAATATACCCCAAAAAGAGGAAGGGAAAAATATTTTCTTTATTGGCAGCATAATGAGTCGCCCTTGGATAAAGCACATTGGTCCGTTTGTTTGTCAAACTCTGGGATTTAATACGACCTTAGGAATATTTTCTTGCTACATAGAGCTGTGTCCTCCTCCGTTTGGTTATTCTTCCAAACATTTGGAGAGTTTGTGTTGCCTCCTGCCTCGTAAAATTATGTTAATGCCATGCTGTCTGAGTCTCATCATTTGTCGTGTTGTTGTCCAAGGGAAGTTTTTATCAAGCCTGAGTCGGCCCCTCTATAGTTTATCTCTTTCCCTCATACCCGGTCATCCTGAACATCCAATCAAGTCTTTTTTCGAAATCAATGAAGCCTTCAGTCTGATCATCAAGATTCTCTAGTCCATGACCGACGAGCCGTCGAAGACCTCTTGGTAGTGAAGTTGTACACGCATATTACACTCCTACCTGAGTTTTGAAGATTTTGATGTTGTTGATCGAGCTCTGAAGATCTCATCTCCAGTCATCAGGCCTTATCAACTTCTAAGAAGATGGATACTCTACATGTATATCTTTTTGATTTCGATATGTAGCTCCGTTGTGTATTGTCCGCGGCTACACTTTATATAGTTATATGACATGGATCTACAGTGTATTTGATTGGTAGCCATGATTTTATATTTATCCCGAGCATGGGTATTCTCGCCTCAGTGAGAGACAACGCCTCCCGATGTCTGGTACCTAGGCTCACTTGTTCGGCACATCAGTAAATATTGTTAATGTATTTCGGCCATCAGATGCTCTTTTGACCTCACACATTAGGGGGCATCTATTATAACCCTAATTTGCACCAAACATGCTTACCTGGCATCAGGCCATCTTAGATTCCTTCTTTGCCAAAGCATTGTTGAACAACTCTTCTTAAAAACCTCTTTTATAAAGGCCCATGCGGCCTGCTACATTACTGGACGTGTGTACATGCTAGCTGACCCAAAACAACCCGCATGTACCTACAAAAGCATGAAAAAAGGAAAGTTGCTGAGGGAACACACAGCTTTGGGTGAGTTAACTAAACCTTCCGGCCATGCATGGCCAAGGGTTCGACCAAATACCTAGCTTCTTCTAGCCTATAAAAGAAGGGTTAGGGGTCCCATTTGGAAGAGGAGAATCATAGTAAAGAAACTATACCCGATTGCGCATTCCCTTTGTCCCAACCCTTTAGCCATCCTTGTGCAAAGAGAAAGATAGAGCAAAGAAGTTGGAGGACAGTTGAAGAGGATCCCAGGACCAAGTTCGTGGAGAAGTGGTTGGCTTCATCATTGTAAGTTGATTTGTTGAAGTTAATAATAAAGAAGTACTTTTCCTATCCCACCATATGAGGTTTTCATGGTTTATTGCATACTTGTTTATTGAATCTCTAACCCATTAATATATATATCAAATGCATGTGGAGTTTGTTATTTGTCTTGTGTGAATGCAGGTCAGCCTTGGGAGGAGAGCTGAAGTCAAAGAGCAATCAAGCGTGAGGAAGGATCGATATCAAACGCCCGAAATAAGGTATGCTCACTTGATCTTCTTAACTATGTATTTTCTTAAGAATAATGGGGATTAGGTCTGGGATGACGGTAGAAAGTAGAAATCTTTAGGTCTTTTCTGCATGCATAATTAAACCCTAAGTGCTAGTCCGTAGAGGGATTTCGAACTCACAACAATATATGCTAGGTGAAGTCTAATGGAAGTATGATATCAACCATAGAAAATCAAAATTCAAATTCATCGTTATTATACTTACGGTGAAGTTGACAGTACAATAATTTTACTTGAACATCCCAAAATTGATTTTTTTGTAGCTTTTCGATGCTTCTCTTATGCAAGCACATCCTGGAAAGTATAACCATGACTCACTTTCTCTATTCCTTGATTGAAGAGCATGTTCACCTATCTAATGCACTTCACAGTTACTTTTAAGACCATCAATGGGACTTTGTTAATACCAATTCTCGCTTCCAAAAATTTCCCTCCCCTTTCTTTTTCCCCTCTACTTTTCCTTTCTGGTTACTTAGTCATTTTTCAGAAAATGTCTAAGTGCATGGGTTCACGGATTCACACGTTCATATTTCCACTGATGCTTTTATATCATGATTCCGACTGACTGCTTCCCCATTCCATAATCAATTTTTTTTTCGATCGTGGGTTCCTGGGTTCCAAATATGTCTCATGCTTTTATATCACGAGTCCGACCGACCACTTCCCCATTCCATACTTGGTCACTTTTTCCATCGTCGGTTCCCGGGAAGCCTTTCTCAACATTGCACTTCCAATGTTCCGCGACCTACAAACAACACCTGGAGTTCCTTGATATACAAATTGACCGTCGAAGTCCATCATCATGCCCTGTTCCGTGTTACACATTTTGCAGTCAAAAGTTCAAAGACATAAAATTTGACCATCAGGCCCTCACGTCTCCTGAGTATAACTTGTGACCCTGTTCTGAAGACTGACCGACCGCTTTCCATACTTGGCCATTTCTTGGAATCTCTTTCATGGGTGGCCGAGTTGGCGGGTTCACAAAATTTCCAATGCTTAATCGCTCTTCTCCATCCCCGCCACCTTCACACTTCTTTCTAGATATGCAATTATTAAGCTTTAATGCTAATAGCTCATCATGCAAGAACCGTTAAGATTTCCATTAATGCCCGAAAAGTTGGAGGATATCTTCCATTAATACGAATTAAACCAAGATTTTCCGGTTGGTGACTTCACGAAATCTCCAATCCTTAATCTCTCTTCGTCGTCCCTACCACCTGTTGAAAAGTCAATAAGAAACATGTGTCTAATTTAATTTTCCCTTAAATAAATTGGACAATAAATATTAATCTGTTATCTCATAATTACTTGAAATAATTAACTGAAATGGAAAATCAGTTAAATATAGGAAATTCGAGTTCAAAGGTTGGTTGGTAAGACATGGAGGTGACTTGAAGTTGTAACAAAGTTATAAGTGTAGTTATGAGAGTTGTGAAGTAGTTTAACTCAGTTAAGTGAGTTAATCCCACTTGTACTAGTTGTAACTAAACTTACACTAGTGAGAGTTCAGTGAATTAATTATTAATTAATTCAAAATCAGTGAACTCAAATGCAACTGAAGATTCACCACGGTTAACTACATGCATGTTAGATCCAGTGGAGACCTAGTTGAGATAACAGGTGAAAGGGACAGTTGGCTATCAGTTGTGATTTGAGTGAAGTGCACTCATGGAATCAAACATGCAGTGGATATGCTTATGAGCATGTGTAAACTAGGCAATGAGAATTCAAATTGCAGGGATTGTGCAGAGGAGGCAGGCTGTCTAGACACATAAATTGACACATGTATTTGTTGAGTTTTGTATGACAATGTGAGACGATTGTATTGTACTGAGAGCTCTTGGATTAGAGTTTTGTATGAGATTGTTTCATGATCCATGATATACATAATATATGATAGTGGGGTTTTTAGCTTTACGCTTTCCCAGAAAAACTTATGTGTTATGTGTTCTTGATATTTCACTTTGTGATCATGGTTTAAATTTCCGCAAGAATATTAGTAGAAGCAATTTTGTATTTAACAATGGCATATAATTGTTATATCAGGAGAATCGTAGGAAATACATTAATTGTATTGAAATTTCTACATGGTATAAGAGCCATGGAGCCACAGAAGTGAGGTGCGAAAATAAAAGTATTGTCATAGGTCCCGTCTCTAGCAGGGTGCGATGGCATAGTACTGAAAACTTCGCACATTTCTGAGAGAAGAAATTTTCACATCCTACTCAAAGGAGAGGTGAGAACCTCCCTTACGATTTTCGCAGGCTTCTCAAAGGAGAGGTGAGAACCTCCCTCACCCCACTCTGCATTACAGTGCAAACTCCCTCAAGATTTTCGCAGGCTATACTTTGGTGAGGTGTGAACTTCCCTCAGGCTAGTAATTGGTCAGGTGCGAACCTCCCAGGGCAAGAAGGATTGCAAAAGTTGAGTTTGTGGTTGGATAAATTTAAATTTGTAGAAGGACTTTCTTGTTGCTACAGTTGATTCAAGATCGAAATGGATTTCAATGGCTTGAGGTTGGAGTATGCACTCGATGGAAGCTTGAACTACATTGCTTGGAAGGACAGGATGGAGGCAGTACTCGAAGACAATCGCTTGAAGGAATACATTGACAAAGATGTTCCTAAGCCGGATGCGACAGACACTGCAAATATTGATGCATGGCAAAAGAAAGTGGAAAAGGTGAGGAGGATCTTGTTGGAGGGACTACGAGACCACATTGTCTCAAGTCTCCATGGGAAATCCACACAACATGCAATGTGGAAGGTTTTGACGGATCTGTTCCAAAACAACATCGACCATAGGAAATTGGCGCTCAAAGATAAACTCAGGAAGATCAAGATGGAGAAGGGTGACTCCATTCCAAAATATCTCATGAAGTTTGTCCAATGTCGAGATGATCTTGGAAGTGTGGGAATAACAATCATTGCTGATGATTTGGTGAGCTTGGATCTCCTAGGACTTCCCAAGAGTTGGCACAGTTATCAAGACTCTGTCAATGGAAGGGAAAAATTTCCAGATTGGGAACGACAATGGTCGGATCTAGTGCAAGAGGAGTTAAGGTGGAAGACAAGAGATGGATATTTATCAAAGCATGATGATGAAGAGGATTGTTCTTTAACTGCCAAGGCAAGGAAAGGGAAAGGGAATAAATTCCATTCAAAATACGAGTCTAAAGTCAAGAAGCTGGATTTGTCCAAAGTGAAGTGTTTTCACTGTCACGAACATGGCCATCTTGCTAGTAACTGTCCACAGAAGAGGAAGAACAAGAAGGTTGTTGGAGGTGCAACTGGTGAGGCTCTTGTCTCACAATTTGAACTTGACTTCTCTTTGATCGCTTGCATGGCATCAAGTGCATCGGGATCGGTGTGGTATTTGGATAGTGGCGCTTCCTACCACATGACGAGAGATAAAGAGTCTTTTAGTGACTTGGAGGAGAAAGATCTCAAAATGCATATTGAGATGGGCGACGATGGATGATACAGTGTGACTGGTATTAGTACCATTACCTTTCAGAGGGAGTCAGGTAAACCATTTCAATCGAAAAATGTTATGCATGTTCCAAGTCTGAAGAAAAACCTGGTCTCAGTCACAATGTTGGAGGACAAATGCTATGACGTTACTTTCAGCGATGGAAAATCATACCTACGACATAAATAAATGGGTCAAGTCAAGAAGATAGGGATTTGAGTTAAGAATCTCTACATGCTGGAGGTAGATGGTTGTGGTGCCATGATGGGCAAGGCAGAAAAAGTGGTGAGTTGGGATGAGGGTGAATTATGGCACAAGTGATTGGGCCATCTTCATGATAGAGCCTTGAAGATCATGCAACAAATATCTATTGGAATTCCAATGGGAACACTTGCTCAGTTAGATCAGTACAAGGGGTGCACCCTGGGGAAGTATGTAAAGTCCACTTTTCATGAAAAGGAGAACTGTGTTTCGGTGATCCTGGAGAGAATTCAGACAGACGCGTGTGGACCATTCTCGGTTGCTTCAACAACAAAACATAAGTAATATGTTATTTTTGTTGATGAATTTTCTCGTAAATGTTGGATATTCTTCATGCAGAAGAAGGATCAAACATTCTCAAAGTTCTGTGAGTTTAAAGCATTGGTGGAGAAAGAGTGAGGGAAGCAAGTGAAGGCTCTAAGGAGCGATAATGGTGGAGAATACATCTCTAACGAATTCAAAGACTTCTACAGCAAAGAAGGAATTCGAAGAGAACTCATAGCGCCTCATAACCCATAGCAATATGGGGTCGTGGAGAGAAAGAACAGAATGATCGTGGGTGTGAGCGATGTTGTATGATCAGGGCCTACCAATGAATTTGTGGGAAGAAGCATGCAATACTGCGGTTTATGTGCAAAATCGTTGTCCTCATAGAGTACTTGGCATGAGTACACCTGAAGAAGCTTTTATTGGTAAGAAACCTGATGTTTCTCATTTTAATATTTTTGGCTCATCTTTTTTGTGCATGTGACCAAGGATTCCAGGAAGAAGCTAGAACTGACTGTTGAAGTTGGGATATTTGTGGGGTACACAGAAACACCCCATAATTATTATGTGTTTTTTCCAAATAGTAAGATGACTGTTATGTGACAGGATATAAAAATCGATTAGGGGAAAGCCATGCGATTGTCGCTTGAGAGGGAGCTAGACTTGCATGCAGAAGAGGAACTGTTGGTTCCCAAAGATGAGTCTCAAGATGTGGATCAACCACATGAGGAGGTTCATGGAGTGGAGGAAACCACTCAAGCAGAGGCATCCATAAACAATGGCAGAAAGCGCACCACAGAAGCTGACATATTGAGACTAGATGCTGCACAGAATGTAGGAGTCCCTACTTCACAGCGTAGACAGAGACAATCTCCTGATCGATTTTTTGGATACATGGCTCTCATGAGAAAATTTATTGTGACTGAAACATCTTCCTTTCAGGAAGCAGTGCAGGATCCCACTTGGATTGATGCTATGGTAGAGGAGTATGACTCCATTGTCAAAAATAGTGCATGGGAAATTGTCCCAAGACCGGTCGACAAATCAGTGGTAGGTTTGAGATGGATCTACAAGGTAAAGCAAGCTGTTGATGGGAGTGTGGAGAAATACAAGGCTAGGTTTGTGGCCTGATGCTTCTCATAGATCGAGGGGATAGATTATGATGAGACCTTTGCACCTGTCGCAAGTTACTCTTCCTTAAGATCCATCCTTGCACTCTCAGCGCAGATGGGTTGGTGCATTCATCAGATGGATGTAAAAACTGTGTTCCTCAATGGGATCATTGAGGAAGAAGTGTACATTGAGAAGCGATAAGGTTTTGAGACCTTTGACAGGGAGTCGCATGTGTGCAGACTCAAGAGAGCATTTATGGGCTGAAGCAAGCACCTCGTTCTTGGTACACTCGGATAGAAAACTATTTCACCAAACTGGGCTTCATCAAAAGTGAAGCGGATGAATACCTATACCAAATTCTGGTGGAGGGTAAGCTCTTAATCATTGTGCTTTATGTTGATGATTTAATACTGATTGGTGATGAGCAGTTGATACACTCATGCAAGGATGACCTTGCAAAGAAGTTCAAGATGAAGGATTTGGGCCTTCTTCATTATTTCCTTGGATTGGAAATATGGCAGCGATATGGTGAAATTTTTGTGTCTCAAGGCAAATATGCAAGGGAGATACTAGGTAAGTTTCACATTGAAGGCTGCAAACCCATGGATACTCCTCTTCCAGGAAACTGGAGGAAAGAGGATGCTACTTCTGGAGAGGTAGTGGATGCTACTATCTATTGACAGTTAGTAGGTTCGCTAATGTATTTAGTAAACACAAGATCGAACATTTGCTATGCGGTTAACCAACTAAGTCAAGTGATGGTTAAGCCTACCAAACTCTTTTGGAAGCGGGTAAGCATGCCCTAAGATATCTGAAGGGCACATCTGAGTATGGATTATGGTACAGACATACGGATGAGGTGAATTTGCATGGCTTCATAGATGCATATTGGGCGAGCAGCCCAATGGACAAAAAGAGCACATCAAGGGGGATCTTTAGCATCAGATCTACAGTTGTTTCTTAGTACAATAGGAAACAAAGATCTGTGGAACTTAGTTCAGCGGAAGCGGAATACATGGCAGCGAGTCAAGCTGTATGTAAGGCTATCTGGATGAGAAAGATCTTGGTTGGTTTGTTTGGTTCTCATTTAGATCTGATAGTGATTCATTGTGATAATCAGAGTTTCATTAAACTCTCGATTAATCCTATGTTTCATGATACATCTAAGCATATAGATATCCGATATCATCATCTCAGAGATTGTGTGCAGTGGAAGATCATGTTTCTTCAATACATTCCTATGGAAGATCGTGATGCAGACATTCTGACGAAGGCGCTCACCAAGAGAAATTCAAATATCATAGAGACAGGATTGGGGTGAAGGATAATCCCTTTCTTGTTGAGAGGGAGTGTTGAAAAGTCAACAAGAAACATGTGTCCAATTTACTTTTCCCTTAAATAAATTGGACAATAAATATTAATCTATTATCTCATAATTACTTGAAATAATTAACTGAAATGGAAAATCAGTTAACTATAGGAAATTCAATTTCAAAGGTTGGCTGGTAAGACATGGAGGTGAATTGAAGTTGTAATAGAGTTATAAGTGTAGTTACGAGAGTTGTGAAGTAGTTTAACTTAGTTAAGTGAGTTAAGCCCAGTTGTACTAGTTGTAACTGAACTTACACTAGTGAGAGTTCAGTGAATTAATTATTAATTAATTCAAAATCAGTGAACTCACATGCAATTGAAGATTCACCATGATTAACTACATGCATGTCAAATCCAGTGGAGACCCAGTTGAGATAACAGGTGAAAGGGACAATTGGCTATCCGTTGTGATTTGAGTGAAGTGCACTCATGCAATCACACATGCAGTGGATATGCTTATGAGCATGTGCAAACTAGGCAATGAGAATTCAAATTGCAGGGATTGTGCAGAGGAGGCAGGCTGTCTGGACACAGAAATTGACACATGTATTTGCTGAGTTTTGTATGACAGTGTGAGATGATTGTATTGTACTGAGAGCTATTGGATTATAGTTTAGTATGATATTGTTTCATGATCCATGATATACATAATATATGATAGTGGGGTTTTTAGCTTTACGCTTTCCCGAAAAAACTTCTGTGTTATGTGTTCTTGATATTTCACTTTGTGATCGTGGTTTAAATTTCCGCAAGAATATTCATAGAAGCGATTCTGTATTTAACAGTGGCATATAATTGTTAGATTAGGAGAATCACAGGAAATACATTAATTGTATTGAAAATTCTACACCACCTTCTCACTTTTTTCTAAGTATGCAATTATTAAGCTTTAATGGTAACAACTCATTATGTAGGAACCGTAGAAATTGTCATTAATCAACGAAAGGATTGAGGAGATCTCCAATTGATACATATTAAACAAATATTTGTGGAGGGTTATATTATTCCTTCTGAGTGTTCATTTCAAACATCATCTCGAGAAAACAAACGTTCTCATCAACTTATAGCAGCAGTTCGACAACAGTTTTGTCTAGATACAGTAAACACCTTCGAGCATGATGACCAAAACTTCCAGTGTTGCAGGGAATATTCTTACTACTCATCTCCTTCTACCCAGAAGAAAGTAAGGAGATGTCCCCTTGGTGTGCCAAGAGATATATTTCAAGCCAAATAATTCCAAGGCAACCCCCCCTGCTTAGACCAATCCCCCCCCTACGTTGATGGCCGACACAGAGGTTGATGCGATCGATTTTGAGCTGGAAGAAAATGATCTGATGGAAGATGATACAATGATGGATGATGGCAACGCAGATGCTTTTACCACTCCTTCATCCAAATTTAAATCCACCATAACGGGGGGCACTTCCCAGCTCAGCGATGGTGGCCCTAACAAGACCAAAGCAAGGGTTTTCAGAAAAGAAATCGATGTTGAATGAAATAACCTCTTTGCAGCTCGATATTTTGAGTCTCTCGACTCAGATGGAGGTCCTCTCCCTCAGAGATGTATCATTTCCTTCAATTTTTAGGGTTTTGTATTGGGTTTGGATTTTTCCCTGGTGCAGGCTCTGTCCCTGAAGTCTTTGACTGTAAGGAAATGGTCTCGTGGTGCGCCGAGAGATATATTTCAAGCCAAAGAATTATTCAATTGTGGGACCACTCTCTTGTTCTTTGGAGATACAATTAACATATTAGGCAGTGAGGACCAGAACACCCAGTGGTGCAAGGCATATTCCTACTACTCATCCCCTTCCGCCCAGCACGAAGTAATTTGGACCTCTGGAATTGCTCATGCAGCCTATGTCCCTAAAGTATTTTCTTATAAGGAGGTGGTCTCTTGGTCCCCTTCTTCCCAGAATGAAGTAATTTGGACCTCTGGAATTGCTTGTGGAGGCTGTGTCCCAGAAGTATTTGACTCTAAGGATCAAGTGGTCTCCTGGTGCACCAAGAGACCTATTTCAAACCAAAGAATTATTCCACTTCGAAACCACTCTCTTGTTTATTTGTCACCTTAGGTCTTCTGCAAGATGTTGAGATTTTCACAGCCAAAATTGACCTTCAGAGGAGAAAACTACAAGGAGTTCCTAAAAAAACATGATAATAAGTTTTGTATGCATGTTCAAGAGCTTGTCGATGCTTCCTGCATGTTGTCACACTAGATGAACAACACAAAATTGTATGTATGTTTTTTTTTTTATAACTCCTCTACTTGTATTTATGACAAATATGTTCAATGCTTCAGTGCAAAGAACTCAGTCCAATGTCTATGGATAAATATATATTACCCACTATTTTTTTTATAGATTTACTATTAAAAAATTGCCTTGGAATCTTTGTTGGTGCTTCTGTTGATACTGAGAGGGGGGTGAATCAATATCAAGTAAAATTTAAAACCTTTTTCAACTTATACTTAAATCATTCAATTATATCTAATGAGAAATGAACAATAATATAAGAGTTACACCAATACACCACAATACACCATGCACAATATATTAGAAATAATCAATAGTTAATGTTCAAGGGAAGTAATGACTTCCAAAGGTAGCTATAGCTTCCAAATGTAAATGGAGGGATAAACCTCCAAGAGGAAGATACAATCCTCCAATATCAAGAGAGAGTTGAACTCTCCATCCTTGCCCCTTCCTTCCACCCAAGAATATACAAGAGATAATAAAACTTCACATTAAAATATCACCATCAACCAACCATTACATAGAACTTGATAATGCTTCGTGAGACTTCTTCAATTTCTACAATTATTCAATTATTGGAATACTCTAATCCTGTAGATAATATTATTCAATTTATTCTCTGAAACTTCTCCAAGTTTCACTCCTTTAATCCTCCCCAAAAAGAGGTTATAGAGAGAATGGTAGACCTTGTTCAATTCTGGTTTATTCAGGAGATCGAACTTGTAAATAATGCCCCACGCTCAATAATTAACATCTGATTCTAAAACTTGCACACAATAAAATACAGTCCGTAATATTTCCAATTAAATTTGTCCCATGTCATTTGTATTCTCTATGAATAATTTATGAATGTTTTACCCGGAACACCTGTTTATTGACTAGTTTCAGGATTGGTCACAAACCCTATCTTCCACAGAGTGTATCTCCATAATTATAGCGAATCAAGAGCTGAAATTTCTACCACAGGTACCTTGATATGTCTTCTCACTACCATATCAATTTCACCATCTGAATCATTCTATAAAAAAAAGTTATAGCAAAAATGGTAAGATGACCTGAAAATAACATACCTTAGAACACATCACCAAAAGACTTCATCGTCCCTTGAAATCTGGCCTTCTTTACTTCTGATTTCCTCTGAAATTCGATTTATGTATCAAATGAATGTATAATGATATTTATTTATACCATTTATGTCACTTTATTTTAACATTATGGTCGACCTGACACTTTCTTATTTTGTAATTATTTTCTTTAATTATCTTCAGGGCCTACATGTACTTCCTTCTTCAATTTACTTTGTCATCTTCAAAAATTCATTTCTCCTCAACCATGAGGATCCATGTGATGTTCCACATACCACCGGAAGAAAAATTATGTATACTATCCATCCATGGGTTTTGTATTTGCATGTGCATTTTCCTTCATGTCCAAATACCTTCATCAATCTTGCGGTCCAAAACCCATGACTAGGGTTGACATCAATGACAACAACCAATCTTCCAACAATATCCCCCTTTGTCATTGATGGAAACACTCATGCTCCCCCTGTCATCATGATCCCAATTTATCTCCCCCTTTGAAATCAATGGCAAAGGGTGGGGCTTCTCCCCCTGATTTTAATGGAAAAAGGTAACTCTCTTCTTTGGGGCTGCTCCCCCTGAACATGTGGCACTCAATAACACTTCATCCTTATTTTTGGTCTTTGGGACTTTTTCTTCCTTGGAATCCTTTTCTGTGGCTTCTATCTTCTCTCTCTTCTTCATGTCTAGGATGTATATGTTGTTCGGTCTTCTTGTTGCAGTTGCAACTAATCTTCTTGAGTTATTTTCTCTGATTTTTCATTTTCGGGAGTCAAACGTAAGAGTGTATCCTTGATCACACATTTTACTAACACTAAGTAGATTATGCTTCAAGTATTCAACCAATAGGACTTTCCCTGCTTTTACATTTTCACTTCCAAGCTTTACAGTTCCTTTTCCAAATATTTTGGTAGATGAGTCATCTCCAAATGCAACATTTCCACCCTTTTTCTTCAAGCTGACAAATTTGCTTTGATCTTCGGTCATATGAGATGAGCACCCACTGTCTATGAACCATTCATCTTATTCTTTGCATTCTTTAGCAACCAATGCTATTCGACAATTTTCATTGTGTGGAATTTCTTTCCTTTTCCATGTTGTAGTTGGTATGCAGACTTTTGGCATACGATTATCTTCCTTCATCTCTCTGCAATCTCGTGCTTTGTGACCAAGATTATTGCACTTGTA